>CM040628.1:3860632-3888301 GCA_022817965.1 Solanum lycopersicoides | reverse complement strand
ATATAATTAGTAGAAAAAAGAAAAAAAAGTCATTTTAGCCCAAAATTTGATATAATGATAATTATTTTTTTTTAATCTCGATTTATGTAATACGATTTTTAGCAATTCACCAAAAAATACCTTTTATATCATATAATTAGAAAAAAAAACTTGTTTATACGTTCCATTAGTATACACACGATTTCCTTCAATAGGAGCATATTATTTAATCGGAGTCAATCAACCTATCATAATTCATGTTATATCATTTGATTTTAGAGAATTCTTTGGAGTATAAATTTACTTCACACATGGTTATACCGATAAGATGAAAACAAACTACAACAATAATAACGTATCAATAAAATGCAATGAATTGTCACTAAAAAAGATTTAACTTCAATTTTTCTACGTTAATTTTACAGAGATGATTAATGATTTCATAAAAAATATAACTTATTTTTAAATTATAAATTATGTTTCTTGCATAAAATATATTTATATAAATTAAACTAAGAAATACGTATATTTTAATTACATAAATTGAAAAGTGCTCATTGTAAATTTTTATCTAATTGGGGGTTGTTGGATACCAAATTTCTTCTTATGGTTAGGCTTTGTTTGGTACGAGATTAAAAATATTATTCCGAGATAAAATTTATATCGTCAATTAAATATCATATAAATTTCATTCAACTTACATTTCGTTTAGATGATTGTTAAGTATTCTTTCATAATGCATCATATTATATTAGTATATTGTTTTAATGAATATATAACATTTAGATAAATTTTATCATTTTCAGTTATTTTATAATCTCACATCTTAATATTTAAAAACATACAATCCTGATATAACAGTTCCAACTAAAAAGAACTAAAAGGGTGAAATAATTTTCATTATCTCAGTTGAAGTACTGAGCCTCCCGATATCAGTACTTCAACTAGTCTCCATGTTCCTCGAATGGATCTCTTAGTTGTTAGAAGCGTTGCCCAAAAGCGGTATATAGAACGTACCCAGTAAAACTTACAAATAAATAGATATAAAAACGGCGACTAGGGTTGTGTTGTTTCCATTCTTATCATATTTATATAATTTCAAGACCCTAATGGATCTATGATAGGATTGTTTATTTACAACGGATGTATATAAAGTCAACAGATCTCAATGAATACAATAGATTTATGGCTACACAAAACTGTTGAGAACAATTCTAGATCTGGGTAAAGCCGTAAAGACACGACAACACCAAATTGATTGTTACCTAATATGAGATTTTTCGTCATTATCTAACCGTAAACACTCTCTTTACTTGACTATTGAACTTAAGTACACCGTTAAAATTCTCATCAAGTTTAAGGGTGTCTCAATAGTTCTTTCGATTTTTTAATAACAACCTTATGCACCTACAAGAGTTTGAGCTCACTTGATGTGTTAGTAAGTCAAGTTAGTCAAATAAAACTATTTCAAGTTTGTTCAATATTCAGGAACAAAAATATAATCTTCTCACAACAGTTCAGCGATGTTTTTCAATACTTCTCTGTTGCGGTTCGTATTCATAATTGCATCAGGTCTTCAAGGTGAACAACCTCTTGGTCGATGGGAACAACGCAGCAAGGAAAGTTGATAAAATGGAACCGTAACTGGTCAGAAAAAGGTTCGTTTCGGAGGGCTGCGGCACCGGGGTCCCAATCTCGACCCGTCGGCTTCGATTGGACTTGCTCGAGCTGGGCCCCGCATCTGAGGCGGATCTCACAGTGTCTGATCGGAAGACGGACTGGGAACGGGTTCCCGGGGCCTTCGCCCGCGCGTTGAACAACCAACTCAGAAGCTTAATACGAACAAGGGGGAATCCGAGTGTTTAATTAAAAGAATTATAATTTCGAGATAATTTAAAATCCTCATTACCAAACAACCCCTAGAATGGTACCCCACCACCACTCACCACTTTTTCTATTTTTTTCTACTTGTTCCTCCTAAACCTCACTTGCCCCTTACCAATCACCACCCAAAAGCTGCTTTTAACTATAAAAAAAAAGCTTAATTTTTTTCAGATTCTTGCCAAATCTGATCTTTAAACACAATTTTTTCACAAATCCAACACCCCCATTTTCAATTTTCAAGAAAATGAAGGTAATGAGAAGATTCAAGAAGCAGCCAAGACTGACAAAGTGAATTTTCGTTCGATTTTTTCCCACCAAAGACCTGCATGATGGGTTGAAAATCTGCTGTTGAAAGAATGAAAGAATGGTTGCTCATGGTCCATCTTTTTTGTGATATTTAACATGGGGGCTGGTGGTTCAACAGCAGATCTGCACTTGAGATTGTTAATAGATGCAGAGATATGGTGGTGTTGAATCTAGATTGCATTTGACATGTACAAATATGCCAGTTGAAAAAAATTGATCATGCTCTTTGATACAAGTTAAGGCTAATGGTATTCAAAATGTTCTTGCTCTTCGTGGAGATCCTCCTCATGGTCAGATAAGTTCGTTCAGGTTGAAGGTTGGATTTGCTTGTGCTTGTATCTGGTAAAATTTGTAAACTTTCGCTCTTTGTTTTTTCATATTGATCTATGTTGCATTATCATATTCATAATTGTTGAATTGTGGACGATACATATATAGACACTTCAATTGACATGACTTATTCACTTAGACTGTTCCTGTTGACACTCAGCCTAAAACATTCGTAGTTACTTAATCGTGTTATGCTCAGTTTGTCCTTTGCGTTGTTGGCCTGATTCTCGGGACAGATTGTTATCCAAATGTGTTTGCTTTTTGGATGGGATGAGATATGAAAAAGGACTCTAGTTATTGCTCTGATCCATGTTAAATTGTTGCGACCACTTTGTTAAAAGGTTAAGCTTTTAAGATGTTATGTTTCTGGTTGGTGGGGGATGTTTGATAGGTAGTAGTTAGAGAGAGCACACTTGGGATTACTTATATTTATTCTCGATATGTCGCTTTCATGTGTTGGCCTGATTCTCAGATCCAATTTATCAAATGTGTTTGCTTTTGGATGGCGATGAGATTCTGATATCCGAACTAGTTGCTTGTGTATCAACTTCGTTTAAAAGTTAAGCTTTTATCATGTGTTACTGGTTGTGTGATATTTGTGGTAGTATTTAGAGAGTAAACACACTTTAATTACTTAATTATGTTATGTCTCGACATGCCCCTTCATGTGTTGGCTCTTATATTCGGAACCGCGTTGTAGAAATATTGTTTTGGTTTTGGGTGACGATGAGATGTTGAACTCAAAGACTAGTTTCTTGATTGATACCATATTAAAATTGTGTGGACCACCTATTTAAAGTTTCTTTAGACTTTATGTTCTATGGCTGGTGCAATATTGTGGCTCAGTAGTTTAGAGAGAACACACTTTAAATTTTGTAAGCTTCTCCAATGCGTACCTTCACAATTTTGGCCTGATTATGGACCCAAATATTTTTAGCTTTTTTCAGTGGCGACGAGATTTGAACTAGACCCAGTTGTTGCTTTTGATACATCGTTAAAATTGTGAACCAGCCTATGTAAAAGGTTTTAAGTATTTTAGAGATTATGTTAATGGCGGTGCAATATGTTGTGTTTGTATTTAATTGATTTTCTCTTTGGTTTTAGGTGAAGCATAATGCGTGCCAAGTAATGGAGATTACTTTGGATAAACTGTTGCAGGTTATCCAGGTTGGTGGCTACTGCTATCTTGGGCTTTACGTTGTTTTATTCGACCAAATATGGACCGTGATTTACTGTATATCGCTTAGTCTTTTAAAGCAAGAACGAGTTCTCGTTTTCTGTTGTTGTGTGCTGTTACTGAATGCTAATTTGATTTCTTTTTCAGAGCAACATTCCTGGATGTTTATACCTGCTAATGGAATAGGCTACCAAAAGGATTTATGGAAAATGACCTGCTTACCTATAAAAAAAAGGTAGTCTATTCCAGCATTACGTTTTTCATTACGAAGGGATGAATGCTTGGTGTGTATTAATCGTGCATTCAAAGGGAATATTTTATGTTAAACTTTTGATTTGTTTATGAAGTTGAGGTACTTATTTATCCTGTATTCTACAGGTTGATGCTGAGCTGATGTATTACTCAAACTCTTCTACGATACTGATATTTTTCCTGAATTTGTCAATGATTGCCGCAAATTGGAATTAACTTGGGGGGCCCCCCATCGTTTTTTTTTCCGGGTATCATGACCCATTTAACAATTATAAGTGCTCTTGCGCAGACTGGATTTTGCAAGACTAAGGTATCCCCATATTATGCGTTACATTCCAATAAAAAATAATTATTGCTTAATTTAAGACATAGTTGTTATGTTTAATGCTTAAAGTTTGATTAGCAGTTCCTGCATCATAATTTTATTTTTTAGAGTCAAATCGGTTAAATTAAATTAGAAATTGAAGCGGAGCTAGGTAAGATTAATGCAGAAAAAATTATACAATATATATAAAAATTTAATTTTTTAAAATTCTTTTTAGGTTAATTTTTTATATTTTGAACTCGTTTAACAAAATTTCTACCTCTCCTTTACATATATCTTGATTGTTTGGTGTTTTGACTGATTCATATTTGTATTGGAAAGTTATATTTTAAGGTCAAGGTGTTCTTATTAAAGGAAAATTTCAACCATACAATTAGATTTTCAGATCGTTAATTAAGAATGGAGAAATATTGCTATTTTACTTAAAAATTGGTACCCCATTCATTTTACTATTTCTATTCATTTTTAATTGTTATGCTTTCTTTTTGTAGAGTCAAACAATAAGAATTTTGAGTAACGATATATTTTTCATCGTAGTGATATGTGAAAAATTGCAATGTATATTATTTTTTGTATAGTTTTGAAATATCTATATTTTTTGTTTAAAATGCCAAATTTACATAATCTAATTTAACTTTAAAAATAAATCAAATTGACTCTTAAAAAATGTAACATAACAATTAAACGTGGACATAGGGAGTAATGCAAATTACTCCCTTTTAGTATTTTCTTTTGTTTTAATTTATTGTTTCTATTTTAATTTGTAAGGAGTTAAGATTAAAAATGGGTCAATAAATCAAACCGTCCTTAATTCTGTAATGTTAAACTTTGACCTATGAAATTAAAACTAAAAAATTGCAATAAAAATACAAATAAAACAGATATTCTTTTATTAAAAGGTTAAAAAGGAAAGTACTAAGGACAAACTAATTAAAACAAAAACAAATGTTTTAATAAGTTTTTTGTTTGTATATTCTCATCTTACTAAGTAAATTTCTCCGATAGAAATAACGTGACATTTTAAAATTATAAGATTATATCTTTTATTTGAAACATAATTCTAATAAAAAATGTATATGTTTTCTTATTTGAGTTCACGTAAATTAAAATTTTAAAACGATTATCAAACATCGAGCGTTGAAAGGAAACATTGGCCTATACCCATTGGCTTATGGGGTGGGGGTGGGGTGGGGTGGGGGTGGGGGTGGGGGATTGTTCTATGATGCACTTTTTTTTTTCTTATTCTTATTCTTATAATAATAAGTGTCATGCATGCCTCCTTTTAATTAAAAACCTTTCCAATTTTAATTTACCAACACTCTTTTAGTTTTAAGTGTTTTTAATTAATAAAGGTTCTTTAAAATGATGAATTTTAAAATAAATAAATAAAAAATTTGACTTCAAAGTATTTTTTTTCATTTTTAAATACTTAAACATAATTAAATATCAATTCAAACGGATACTAAATCCTGAAAATGAAAAATTGTTAGACACATTTTTATTATATAAGTATGATATTATTTTTTCCCTATTCTTTTAAATCTTGAAATTTGTTTATATATAACGTTGAAGCTTCTGTTTTCATATTCTCCAAAAATACAATTATCATACTCGTGTTAGATTCTTTATAAATACATTTTTATTAAAAATTTGATATACATTTTTATTTTTAAAGAGTTTAAACAACGTAATTTAAATTTGATAGCCCCACACAACTTATTAAAATATTTTTCAAATATGTAAATAAAATACTGCATTATTATTGATAAAAAAAAAAGTGGTCAAAGAAAAGATCCAACTAAATAGTAAATAGTACTGATTTCCATGTTACAGTTTGTTATTAGTCATTTCAAACATTTCATACCTATTTGATTGAACTTTCTATCAATAATTATTATTATTCTCCTATGAGCCTATATATAAAATTAAATGCTACACCTATCATAATAAATCCATATAAAATTAGTCCTACAAGTACATATATAAAAAACATAGACATAAAAACAAAGTTTAAAAAAATGTGTAGAAACATAGAATGGACTCGATCGAATTTGAATTCTGAATATAAAAGAAAAATTTATTAGAAAATATTTTTTCATAAATTTGAATCTATTAAGTTTCTTATATAAATATCAAATAATAAACAAATCAACAAAATTCGATAAAAATGTAATATTAAGTAAATTTCGATATAAATATCGAACATCGAACAAAAACGAAAAAAATAGTGAAAGGGATATCCCGAGAGAAGCGCAGCTTACGAAGCTTAAAGGAAGGGATTGGTAAATGCATTTATTTCGGGTTGTCCCTCTGACTCTGATACTGCCCCAATAAATATTTATTTATATTTAAAAAATTATATCAAATTAAAAATTAAAAGAAATTTTAGTTATTATAATTTAAAATGAAAAAAATATAATCTCCAATAAGTTATCAATCGAAAAATAATTTATATATAGTGAGAGCATATCAAAAGTATATTGATTTGTGAAATTAATTTTAAATTGATTGTCATTCTACTATAATTCTTTTATTTTATGTTGAGTTTGATATCAGTAATACGAGCAAGCTTATACGAGCATACATGACTCATTTCTTTTATATAATAGGGGTGAATATACCATATGTTAAAGTTATGAATAATAACTTTAATTCAATACGTTTTTTTAAATATATCAATACAGTATATCTAGTATGACCTTACAAAGTGGAGTCTTGAAAAAATAAAATGTACTCAGATCTTATCTCTACCTCGTGAGTTGAGAGATTATTATTTCCGAAGCTATAAGCTTAATATATAAATAAGCATTTTAACTTGATTTCAACGGACATCTATACCCTTCAACTTTGAGTCTGCACTTTAGACACATACATCCTATATAACATACATATAGAACGTCATATAAGACATAAAATTATCATATACGTTATCTATTTATTTAATTCTATACGAGTTTCTGATAGACTATGTACTCATTTCTATATCAGTATCTTATGTAAATAACTATATATGCTATATATATTTATTTTTTTGCAATTAACAAGTTTTTTTTTTCCTACCCCCCCACCCAACCCACATTCCCCCCCCCCCTACTACTTCTGCAAATGCATTAATTGGACAATGCCAATACAAACAAGTGATGTTCTCAATTGTTATAGTCAGAATTGACTAATCCTATTTTTTCTCTTGTGATGTGCAGAAACAAACAATGAATAATTCTTTCAGAAAAACAAGTCTATATATACCTATATATATGCTTCTATCTTTACATTGACTATTCTATTCCCCTCCTTCATACATTTAATTATTCCCCTTATATTTTTCCATTCTTGGAGTTTGGGACATATATGACTCCAAATAACATCGTCTCAATTTACGTGACAAAATTTACGTGACACAGCTTGTATTTGGAGAATTAAAAAGTTTATGTTTTATATATTTGAAAATTACGTACTCCTTCCGTATATTCTACTCCCTCCGTCCGGTATTGTTTGTCATGATTTCTATTTTTAAGAGTCAAACTATAAAAATTTTGACTAACATTTTAAGATGTATTTTTTCATCATGTTAATATGTAAAAAAATTGCAATTTATAGTAATTTTTCATATAGTTTTAGAATATCTAATTTTTTTTTGTTTAAAATATCGATTTAATGTGATCTAATTTAACTTTGAAAATAAGTCAAATTGACTTTCAAAAAGTGCAAAATGACAAAAAATTCCGGACAGAGGGAGTAATTATTATGTGATATTTTTTAAAAAGTTGATTTGATTAATTTTTAAAATTTTAAATTAGATTATATTACTTTGATATTTTAAATAAAATTTTTAGATATTTAAAAATAAGAAAAGTACTATAAATTTCATTCTTTTTTGTATATTAATATGATAAAAAGATACATTGTAAAATGTTAGTTAATGTTCTATAGTTTGACTCTAAAAAAGGAAAATCGTGATAGTTAAAAGTAGATGGAGGAAGTAAAAGGTAGTGTAAGTCACACAATTTGTCAATTCAAAAATATTTAAAAGATATCACTATAGAATATACTGATTTTTTGTAGCAATTAATTAACAACAATAACTTCATTGCTGTTAAATAAAATTTTTTAGAGGCAATTAACAATCCTTGTAAATATTTATAAAGTGTATATCGATATTGAATTAAATGACAATTAATTAATATTAATAATGACTTTAATACTCTTAATTAATATGTATATTTATTGTTGCTACATGTTATTTTATTGTATGACTAAGAAAAATTCCGATAAAATATAAAATTATTTGAATTTTGAAATTCGAAAAGATGTAAGATAATATGTGCACATTTTCCTAAATATATGTGGAGAAAAAATCAAGTCTTTCAAAAGGTGCTTTTAATTTGTTTCTCTGTTTTTTGTGTGTGTGAGAGAGAGAAAACAATGTATCAATTAGTATTTTCAGAAGGAACATCTCTTACACATTAGTATTTACTTCTCTTATTTCTTTCTCTCCTATCTCTCTTCCTTAAATTATCACTTTACTCAACATGCTTTTTGCCCCCCTTTTATTTTATTTTTTAAAAGAAAAAAAGTTATATAAATATATCTCTAAATTATCGTAAATGGTATACATATATTTTTTGTCATATTTTTAGGATGTTAGTGCTTCTGTCGTTTGAAAACTAGAGCATATGTACCCTTTATACTAACAGACATACACATGTCATAATCTTATCTACCGATTCAAGTATTAAATATCAGATCGATGTATAAGATAGCGTCACGTGTCTCTATTTAGTCTTCCGTTAGAGTTAAGGGCATGTGTTTTCTAGTTTTTTTATTGTAGGGGCACCTATGTCCCAAATGTATGACTAAGGGTATGTGCATACCATTTGCAATAGTTAAGGGTATATTCATCCCTTTTTCTTTTTCTAAAAAAAATATTTCTTATTCGATGTCTGTAATTTATATTAGATCTTCGTTTAAATTTGACTTACGTATCATAGCGTACATTTCAGGGTGACACCTGTAACATAATTTTCTCCATATTAAAGGCTCGAATCTAATTAAGAATTGAACAGTTACATCACTACACCACAATCCTAATTTCTCTTTCTTGATTTCATTTTCTCTTTGGAAGAATATTATGCACCAAAAACATGATATCTCCCAATCATTTTGTTGTTGTTGTTTAGTGTTAATTTGACATATATTTATAAAGTAATAAATAAAAAATGAAATTTATTATACTATTTCTTAATATAATAAATTTAATGTATTAGAAATACTTTAAAAATGACTATAATTAACAATAAAAAAAATTAAAGGCATAATTAATAATAAGTGAATTCTCAAAATCACGAAATTTCTCGGTGAAAATATTATGTGATTTTTTTCATTCGTTCAGCCCTTAATAAGCAGAGTAATGTGATTTGTATGTTTGACAAAAGACGAACAATATTTCATAAATTTATTTATACGAAGATAATTTTATCGTTGCTTCTCTCATATAATGTGTTTAATAATTAATTATTTATAGTTTTAGAAATGGTTTTGCTGACTATAATACTATACACTTTACCTATTTTTTGGGGGACTTTTTACTTTGATTTTCTCACTTTTTGGTCAACACTATTAATTCCATTAACTGTTTGACATTTCAATTCTTCTACTTCTATTCCTTTTTATTACTTTATTCCTTTTTCAGAAACAATTTTTTTCCTCCAACTTTTTCAGGAACTATTTTAGTTGAAATTCCACAGTATATATATAATTACGTGTACGTTTGATCATGTTTTATCATAAAATATGTATAAGTTAATTTGCATAACTTGTATATAATTTCAAATATCATCCATATGTAGTATATTACTAGTTACTTAGCTTTTGCGAAAATATCTTTTATAGATGACTCGTCGGGCAAAATAAAAGGAGAAAATACATTGATAATCATTATTAAATGATATAAAAGGCAAAATAAAAAAAACATCTTTTCTTTTTTAATTAAACTCAAATAAAAATATTATATGAGTTTGTTTTATGCACTAGGGATTTTGCTGCCTCTAATATTTGAAGATTTTCTCCCAGTAATTGTGCCATTTTTGCTAGAATTACCAGTGTCTTGATGGATTTCCTGTCATTTAATTTGAAAAATCAAAATTAATAAGAGAATTATTCTTTTTTTTTTTTACCTAAATCGTGAAAACGGATTGTGTGAGAGCAATACAATCATCGTGTGGCTAGGCAAAATGTTACACCCTAAATAACAGACAAAAGTCTGAGTAATCGAAAGCATCACTAGCTGAAATTCTGATAATGAAAGACATGGATCGACTATAAAATCTTTTCGATTAATTATGATTAAGTAATATGTATTTTCACTTACATTTGTAACTATCAATAGAGTCATTAGTCAAATTAAACTAACACAGATACAAATCATTCTATATTTTTGGCAAAGACCAATAGCCAGCCCAATTAATTTGGGTGAACTAATATGGGCCATGGGGTAGGCTATGAATATTAGTTGGGCCTAAGTTTAATACCATAGGCCCAGCCCAATTTAGTTCCACATTGAAGTTATATCATTGTCTTTTTTGATCATTTTATGTCACTATATAATCAGAGGTAGAGGCAGAGTTACAGTTCTGCTTACGAATTCGATATAGCCAAATAGGTTTGACACATACCATGTTATAAAGCTTTAAAATCTCCACTTAATATGTATAAATAACTCTAAATTCTTGTTTATGCTTCGATATGTATACAGTTCGATTAATTCATACTATAATGTACTCCCCCCCCCCCAAATTTCAAATTATGTGTCGTGGTGTTTTAAATAGTTATCTCAAATTATTTGTTATTTTAGAATTTCAAAACAAAGTTAATTATTTCCATTTTATCCTTAATAGTAGTTGTTCTTGAAGACTACAAACACTTCAGTTATGGGATGATGACACATAAATAGAGTAAATATTTAATAAAAAAAGAAGATTTATATCTTAAGACATAAATAAGGGTAAAATAGTTTGAACATTTCTTAATTAAGATTTTTTGAAGCGATGTGTAAAAGAGAAACACAATAGATAATTTGAGACGTGGAGAGTAACAAAGTAAATTAGATACACTTACCATGTGCTTGTGAGCCATATTTGCTGAAATTCTTGAAATGTGCCGTCCAAAACCAGAGCTCTCATTCATTGAACTATTCAATTTTGCCTTCTCTTCATGAATTGACTTCCTAGCATTCATAAACTTGTCAACCATTTTGCTACCAAGAACTTGTGTTGTGACATTCCCATGTTGAACTTTTGTACTACTTGTACTAATCTCTTGTTTTCGTCCACGCGTTACACTGGGTGAACAAGATTGTCGTCTTATTGGTTTTGTAGAAGGTACTGACATTGAAGAAGAGGACGACGATGATGATGATCCTGGTCTTTGGCTAGTTGATTGGTTAGGCCGGCCCTTGTTTGCTGACAGGGACCGGTCTGTCTTGAGATTAGGTGGAGTCTCATCAGAAAATCCTGGGAACTGAGCTCCCAGGTTTTTTGGCCTTCCAGCAGGGGACTCTCCCCTGCTTTTAGGTCTCCCAGCAGGGGACACTCCCCTGCTTTTAGGCCTAGTGTTACTCAACGAAGATTCAATTTCCATTGTTTTTGATAAATTGGAAGCTAGAAAATTAAGACTTGTATCTTTTTGCTTTGTTGTTCTTGTTGCTATTGATGACAATGTGTTTGATCTTTCTTTATGATCATTTCTATTATTGGATTTGATCATTGTTGTTGTTGCAAATCTTGTGTTCTTCTTTTCCTCTATTGATGACACATTTTGTTTTCCAATTCGAGTTGATTTTTTTGTGTCTATTTTTTCTTTTTGATTAGGTGATGAAGATCTTATAAGAGTACTTCTTGTTTTAGCTCCTCCTGCAAACTATTGTGACAAATTTAAGTACGTCTCTATATCAGTCATCATCTATAATAATATTTCACTATAGCGATCAAGTTTTTTCTAAAATCAATTATTCATGTTATATTCAGACAAACGATATTGTTATAGAGAAGTTTGCTTGTATATAAAACTTGATCATATCAAAAATTAATTTCAAAAAATATGTTAGAATCACACACCCTTGATAGAGTAACAACAGGTTGAATAATTGGGATCTCCTTCTGAAAGACTAGTTCTGGGGCATTGGCTTCCATGTCAAGAGATGGAAATAAAGGCGTAGCCGGTGGCGTTTTCAACCTTCAATTAAAATTTCAAGTATAAGTACGAACGAATAATAGTATATCCGATTCATATTATCTGTCTTTTAAGATTTTCACACGTTGATAGACTCAACATGCTCTAATTATAACTTAGTGCAACAATATGATAAAAATATAATTAAATTTTACCAGTCATAGTCATTTTTTCCAACTTCATTATTCATCATGTAATCCAATCCCACTTGACTTTTTTTGCTAGAAGCCATTCTATATAGTGCATAATTCCCTACAAGAAAACAACAACAATAGATTTATTTCAGTTCCGAGCAAGTTGGGATCGATTATATAAATTCGTACTTCTCCATAAAAACGTGTCAAAAAAATTACAAAATAAAAAGTAAAGTTATACTACCATTTGCCTCAAATTCATCAGGGACAGGGAGAAGAAGGCTAGCTAGATCATTCTTTTTGCGCTTATACATATTCGTAAACAAAAGAAGATCTTCATCTCTATTCATGTTTCGTAATTCTTAATATCAGAAATCTCACGATCGATCTAGCAAAAGAAACTAAAATGAAGTAGAAATTGAAGTTTGAAATGATTTATTTTGGACTCAAAAGCAAGTCTTTTCTAACAACTATAATAAGTATATACTTTTTATTTCTTGTTAATTTTTATGGCAATCTTAAAAGACAATTATTAATAGTACTTATTTTAATTATTTAATAGTGAATGTTGCTATTTGGCCGGCTTATACAAAGGAAATGTTCCAAATAGAAAATAATAATAAGAGGAAATTAATATTTGTTAAGAAATTTTTTTAGTACATTTGGCATCAGTTTTGTTTGTTGCAGGCCCTATTGAGTTCAATAATTTCAATCGGTTTTATGTATCTTTATCGATAATATTATTATTCTATTTAAATTAAAATTATCGATGTCAAATTCAAATAAAGGACAAGAATTGGAATAGGTCGATAATCAACTTAAAACTAACTTATCTCATGTATAATTCATAAAATTCAAACTCTAATAAAATATTTTTTTAAAGTTTTTTCGTATTTTAACTGGCGGTATTTTAATCAAAATATTAATTTTTGCATTAGAAAGTATCTACACACTAAAATAGGTTTCCAAAATAGCTATTTGTTCATCTCTTCCTAATATTAAAGGAGTAATACTTCAAAATCAAGTCTTCCTTAATAAGTAAGACCCCGTAATTCTCCAAACCAGCTCATGGCCGTACCCGATAACGAACTCGATCAAGAAACACACACGTGATATCAACCTCACGCTACCCCACTTTGAAGATTCTTTACTCAACCAACTCGTCCGAGAAACATGTTGTGAGTTTTTGTACGTTGAATTTTTTATTTTTTTTTTAATTTAGAAAAATAAAATTTAAAATACTCAAAGTAGTTAATTTTTTTTTTTTTTTAAATTATTTTTAAGTTCTCCTCTTTCTTGAAGGGTTTTAGAATCTCCAATTAAGGCCTAAAACCCTTTTCCCCCTTGCGCGCGCTTTAACGGCACCGGCGCAATAGGTTGAGCTCCGGCGAACGTCACCGGAGTTACGCCGGTTTCGATGTTGCGAATAGGTTCTACTTTCCGTGCATCACGGAGGTTCTTAAACAGACAGCTCCACTTTCAATGCCCTATAATTGCTGGATATTCTGCAATCGCCGGCATAGCGCCGGTGAGTTACCGGAGATTCATACCGTTCAATTACAGTAGTAGTTTTGGGAATATATCTGCTTCGGCCTCATTTTGTTCCACGTTGAGTTCAAATAGCTCGATTTGTAATGCACCTAATACTGAGAGAGCTGAGGAAAATGATAGTGTTGAATCTAATTTATCAGTTGCTGGAGATGCTGGAGTTGCTTTATTGGAGGTAGAACGAGTGGCACCGCGCTTATCTGATGGAATTTTGGATGCTTATTTAGCAATTGAGCTAGCATTGGATTCTGTAGTTAAGATATTTACTGTTTCCAGCAGTCCTAATTACTTCCTTCCATGGCAGAACAAGTCTCAGCGCGAAACGACGGGCTCTGGTATTGTTTCTCTTATATTTCTCTTCCAGAAAGTCATTGTCTATATGCTTCCTTTATAAGACTTGGCATTGTATATTGTGAGATATTTATGGATCCCTGAAAGGGAAGTTCACTTCTTGGTGACAATATTGACCATTTGTAAAAAAAATCGGGGTAGGGGATTACGAGTTGGGTAATCGAACCCTCACCAACAATCTAAAAGTTTATATACCCGATTAATTGAGCTACTAAGATTCCCCACACTTCTTTAACTAAGGAAGCCTTGTAAAAATGCTACCTTTTAAGAAGTTCTTGTTCATTAACATAAATAGTTGGCCGTTCCCAAAGGTTGCAAGAGTTGAGATTTGTTTGCTAAGAAGAGGCAAGATATGGGAGACATGTTTATGGGAGTCTGATTAGTGTTTTGCGAAAGGATGGAAAAATTTCTCCAGATTCATTGGGTTCATGATTGGGAATGGAAAACAATTTGTTTGGTTCTTGGCATGATATTAGACATGGGGGAACTCTTAACTAGTTTAGGATTGAAGCATGAGCAGTGACAAATTCAGAGTGTAACCTACGGGTTCAGTAGAAGCCGATAGCTTTTGGCCAAGCTCTGTATATGTATTTTAAATCCACTAATATTTGATAGCAAACCTAGTTATAATTGTATTTTAACTCGAGATTGCTGTAAGAACCCATAAAATTCAAATCCTAGATCCGCCTCTGAGCATAACATATTTGATATTGTAGCTCCAAGGTTCCTAGTTGGTTGGATACGTGAACTTACACCTTGTTATTGGCGGTTCATTTTCCCCCTCCCTTCCCTTTGTATGGTAGTTTCTTCTTTTTTTAAAAAGAAAGCGAATACAAAGCTTATTTTTGAATTTTGCATTCTTAATATTATAGGTTTTGTTATTCCGGGAAAGAGAATCCTGACAAATGCTCATGTTGTGGCTGATCATACATTTGTACTTGTACGAAAGCATGGTTCTCCAACCAAGTATAGAGCAACAGTTCAGGCTGTTGGTCATGAATGCGACTTGGCTATTCTGGTGGTAGAAAGTGAAGAATTCTGGGAGGGCATGAACTCTTTGGAGCTTGGTGATGTTCCATTTCTCCAAGAAGCTGTGTCTGTTGTTGGTTATCCTCAAGGTAATTTTTTTTCTTCTAATTGATTCAACATGAAATGTAAACCTCACACTTGATTCAAACTCTGAGGCTTTCTGTTGCTTTCCTATTGTTTGTGTGATATTATAGTGTTCATGTTAATGGGATGTTATACCTCTTTAAAAAAAAACTGACTATTGAATCACAACTCACAAACAGGCTCTTTCTATTCACATTTTCTCACAAAATCAGTCAATCAACTGCACCTCAATCCAAATTAATTGGGTCAGCATTAGGAATCAACAAAAACAGCAACAACAACAACAACATACCCAGTGTAATCCCACAAGTGGAGTCATCATTACGAATCCTATATATATATTAGGGCTCATTTCATTCAAAAGTTTAAATAAATGCACATTGCTTTTCTTTCGACTGATCCCCTTCACCTTAGTTTGTTCCATGTCATAAACAATTTCCTTCCACTTATCAAATCCTATAAAAAATTGGAGCTTCTTTTCTTGTGGCAAAATAACATATCTTTTTACTTTAACAATCTTTTGACAAATATTATTATACTAAAATACCTGCATCTGATGAGTTCTCAACTAATCATTATGATATTCACTTTTTTCTAGGGGGAGACAATATATCTGTCACAAAAGGTGTCGTCTCAAGGGTTGAACCTACACAATATGTACATGGGGCTAGTCAACTATTGGCAATACAAATTGATGCGGCTATAAATCCAGGGAATAGTGGAGGACCAGCAATCATGGGTGACAAAGTTGCTGGAGTTGCTTTCCAAAACCTTTCGGGTGCAGAGAATATTGGGTAAATTAGAAATTGTTTTGTCACTTTGTGTCTCCATAACTACCATGAAGATCTAGTTCCACTGCTTCATTTATTGCTCGCTCTAATATATTATTTAGTTAAATATTGATGGGGGATATACACTGATATTCACTCAGCTCCTATTTGCAGTCATGCTTTATCCTTTCCTTTGTAATTGTAATTTTTTGCGATTCAGTCACAATTTCATATCAGATGGCTTGTTATACATAAAATGAAAAAGAAAAGGGATCAACCGTTGGATCCTCCCCTCCCTGCTGCCCTCCTATGGGGAAAAAAAAACTGGAAGTAAAACCAACTGGGTTCTGACGTTTATTTCGTTGGCCTGAATCTGAATGCATGTTATTCTTCTTTAACATTTATTTCTCTGCAAATCTTCTCTCCCTGTTTTTTCATTTTTCTGGCCCGCTTGTCCTAGTTTCTCTATCATTTTATTCTTCATCTTTTGATTCAGTTCTTTAATTGGTAAAAAAATTGTTCTTTAATTTTCTGAAACAGTCCTTATTCATGCGTTTACGAATATGATGCTTGACTTGTAGCCCTTGACATACAGTTGATACTGAGATTTGCTTGATGACAATCAGTGTTGTGAAAAGCGCAGAAAAGCGCGCTTAAAGCGCGCTTCAAAGCGAGGCGACACCAGTGCGCTTCTTTCTCCTGAGGCGATGCGATCTGAAAAAGGCGCTCGCTTCAGATAAAGAAGCGAGAAGCGACACTAAGGCAAAGGCGCAATAAAGCGCGCTTTTTATAAAAAAGCGACAATTAGTTTTTTTTTTAAAAAAAGAAATGTACAATATAACTTAATTTTCTTTCACGACTCTTCTTTCGCTGCTTCTCTCTTTACGACCACGACTGAGACTGCGTCTCTCTTCACACCTCGATCACGACTGCTTCATCTCTGTGAGTTTCTTTTCTCTTCACGATGCGACTGCTGTAGTTTTTTGTTCTTCTTATCTTCTTCTCTTCATCTCTGCTACAATCTGCTACTGTTTTTGTTCACAATTACTGACGCCTCCTCTGTTATTTTTAAATTCATTTGCTTTTTTTTTTCGTTTTTATTTTTTGATCAACGTGTATGCTTGCTGCTTTGTTTTTTATTTTTTGACACTTCTTTTTTGTTTGAGTCTTTGTGATTTAATTATGTTTTTGATTTTTTGCTTATATGTTATGACTTATGAGTATTATTGACTATCTATTTTCTTTTAATCTAAGACTATATTACCTCTATTTAGTTATTTAATATTTTTTTATTGTTATACTAAATGTCGCTTTTTTTTTAAAAAGCGCGCGCTTCGCTTCACGCTTCTCGCTTCACGCTTCTCGCTTCTGTGAAGCAAGCCCTCGTCGCTTTTTTCCGCTTCTCGCTTCCCAAAACACTGATGACAATTAATAATTTTAGTCTAAGTTGTTTAGCTTATGGGAACACGTAGTACCTCTCATGCTGCAACCAGTCAAATTTAAACTGATCCTTCTTGATTAAACAATCTACTTCAGAGAAAAAATCTTCTGTTATTAGAAAAAAAATTACAGTCTTCTAGGTTGACCTTACAAGTTCTATTTCTGGTTGGATTTTGCAGCTACATTATTCCTGTTCCTGTGATAAAGCATTTTATATCTGGCGTAGAAGAACGTGGTGATTACGTTGGATTTTGCTCTCTGGGCTTGTCATGCCAACCTACTGAAAATGCACAAATTCGAGAATACTTCCAAATGCAGTCAAAAATGACTGGTGTACTTGTTAGCCGGATCAATCCACTTTCTGATGCTTCTAGAGTATTAAAGAAAGATGATATAGTCCTCTCATTTGATGGTGTCCCCATAGCTAGTGACGGAACAGGTAGAATTCTCTGAATGCTCTTGCTCCTCTCTTTATTGTGATTCTTGTATGCAATAATTAAACTAGTATAAGACTCCATACTGAAGAGCCCTCCCCTTCTTCACAGTTACTGTAAGTTACCAGACTGGAGAGTTCTCTCCTTTTCCCCCATAATTTATTGCACATGCTTTTTTCTTGCTTTAAATGTTTTTGGCGTAAAATGATGGATTAGGATGAAACGTGAATGTGGTTCTCGCCATTGGCTCTTGTAAGCAGGGTAGCATCAATTTAAAAAGCATTCATCTTCTCTTAGCTTGCAACTATGAGTAATTTTTGTGACTTCCCTTGGTAAGATGGAAATCCTAGAGTCTAGGATCTTTTCATATTGAGTTTTCTCTTGCATGTGGATAGCTCGTAATTATACCAGAACTGCATAAGTGGTGTGCTGAATATGAGAATTGTTAAGGCTGGGATAACTTATTTGTGCTAGAAAAGTTTGCCCTTCTGCATCCTTATTCTCCATCATCTGAAGTTCCGACTTCTGAGATTGCTTATGATTTGCAGTTCCTTTCCGAAACAGAGAGAGAATCTCATTTGACCATCTCGTATCTATGAAGAAACCAAATGAAACTGCTGAACTTGAAGTCTTGAGGGATGGAGAAGTGCATGACTTCAAGATTACGCTTTATCCTGTAAGTCACTTTTATTGAACCTTTCAATATTAATTGTTGTTTTCAAATGTGGATACTCCCAGTGGGTTCTCAAACCTCTGCTCATATCCTCGGTGCGTGTTGGCCAAACAAATAGATTTGAATTACTGCACCTACAATTAAGAAAATTGTGGTTAATGACTTAATACTATGAGGCACTAGTAGAAGTAAAGTCTTCATTTTTACATGTTATAATGTGTAAGTTCAACAATTCAACCATTCTTACTTAGGTATCTAGAATTTTTCATCCAGTATCCTTTTGTCAGCTGGAAAACTAAACAATTTGCTCTGATAAAAATAGAAAAAACAGAAAAGGCGAAAGCAGCCTTGATCAGTTTTGTTTGTCTTTTATTGTTCTGTGTATCTTTCATATGTATTTAGCGTGTGAATCTATGGTTGAACTTCGAGGCCTCTTTCACCTTTTTTCTTTTTCTACTTTCATCTCGTAGTGTAAGCCCTTCCTTTTGCTATTTCTATTTCTGTGATTCTCTTTTACTTTCAATTGTTATCAACATTTCATTTCTCATACTCACGTCTATTGTATATGTCATCTTCTATTTCCTATTTATTGATTGTAGTACAGTTATTAAAGCAACTAAACATTGCAAGTGAATTCCTTTTTGTTATTGATTAAGTGAGAACTGAACTAATTTTTCAGGTTTTAGGAGAGGTAGAGGCCTAGGTTGATGATTAGGGTATAAGGATAGGATGTACGCTAATCGTCAACCTTCCTATAGGACGATAGGACGATAGGACGATTATACCCTAATCATGACCCTAGGGAGGTTTGGAGGTCGACAATTCATACACTATTATTCACTGCATGACAATCCCTACTTATTATTTACCGCTTAAAAAATATTCTATTATTGTTCCTGCATGATTAGTTCATGAACTAAATGAAACACCCTCCCCCCCCTCCCCAGCCCCGGATCATATTCCTTTTCTAGGCATAGAACTAACATGTCGAAAAGTAGTTCAGACTGCCTGGTGTTTTGGGGGTGTCACACACTGTGGTGTTAGAAGTATTCTGGGTGCAGGATTTGGCCAAGGTTAATTTTTGCTTTGTCACTCTTGGAGATCTGGTGCATAGAAGTAGGGTGTTGAGAAGACGACTGTACTTTTTGCTAAGCCTTAAAATGAACACTTTTAACTTATATGGTTGTAAATATAATGGTTTCTTTGGTGTTAATCTACTGTATCTAACAACTACTAAATATTATGCAGCTGCAACCTCTTGTTCCAGTTCATCAATTTGACAAGCTTCCGAGTTATTTCATTTTTGCTGGTCTCGTCTTTATTCCATTAACTCAACCATTCCTTCACGAGTATGGAGAAGAATGGTATAATACCTCACCCCGTCGGTTGTGTGAACGGGCACTTCGGGAACTACCTAAGAAACCTGGCGAACAATTCGTCATCCTTTCACAGGTATGATCTACAGTTTCTTGTCCTTCTGTCAAATGGTGAACTTAAATAATTTCTCTCAGAGAAAAAGTGACCATGAAATTTCGTTATGATTTCACATGCTATAAACGTATGCTGAGGAATTGCAAAACCGGT
This sequence comes from Solanum lycopersicoides, assembly GCA_022817965.1. Lineage (NCBI taxonomy): Eukaryota > Viridiplantae > Streptophyta > Magnoliopsida > Solanales > Solanaceae > Solanum > Solanum lycopersicoides. The sequence continues at coordinate 3,867,775 of CM040628.1, read as the reverse complement.
GTATCCAAATGGGTAGATCTTTTGCGAGTCTATGCACTTGTAATGTTTGATTGTTGAATCCGCAACATGATACACCCTTATTGCTGGCATGATAAAGTCCCTTAACCTATCACTTCCCAACTCTCTACCTGATCAGTTCTGGTCAAGCAATCTCATATGCTCAGAAAATATTTCCCATCCACCGAGTCCACAGGCCTATCGACCTGATGCACGTTCAAGCACATAAATATTTTAAGTAATGCTTTCTTGCAATGTGGCTAAAGTCGGGGATTTTTAATGGCAAGATATAAGACATGTCTCACGTTGGCCAATCTATTTCATTTGTCCAACTTCATATATAACAAACTATAGATGCATTTGTTTTGTTCAGTTTTTGATGTTCTCTTTAACGTTTACTTCTCAGCATAATAATCTAACCTTTTACATAGAGACGAAACTTTGATTTTCCTTAAGATTGTACTCACAGATCAACACACTATACGCTACTAACGTGACCTTTCGTAATTAATTAGGTGTTGATGGATGATATTAATGCTGGTTATGAGCGCCTTGCTGAGTTACAGGTAAAACACTCGTTGCTTCTATTACTTCATTCTCTTCTTAAGAAAGACATCGAAATGGCCCCTTTTAATCATTTTCCTCTTTGTTTCCGCGGAAATTTTGGACCATTTTTGTACAGGTGAAGAAGGTTAACGGTGTAGAAGTTCTGAATCTGAAACATTTACGTCAACTCGTGGAAGATGGTAACCAAAAGAACGTTAGGTTCGATTTGGATGATGAGAGGGTGATTGTTTTGCACTATGAATCTGCAAGAATAGCCACATCGCGTATATTGAAACGCCATAGAATACCTCATGCCATGTCTATCGATCTCACTGATGAGCAAAATGCAGCTGAACTTCAGTCAGCTTGCTGAACCTAATTTTGTATACCAGTCGAATCTCTCTATAACGATATGGTTTGCTGCTATAGAGGATGATTGTTATAGAGAAGTCGGATTGTACTCTTCACTATTCTTTCCAAATTTTTGTTATTTATATACCTTTGTACTTTTATTTGAAATATGTATTCTTATTTATGTTAGTCATTACTTGTATAGTTTTATTGAAGAGAAAAAAATATATTTATGTAGTGTCAAAGAATTTTGCAATTTTTTTTAAAAGAACAGTTATTTATGAAGAAATCGCGATGATAATTCAATTAAGGGAAAAAAGATAAATATACTCCTGAATATCGTAAATGGCATGTAGATATCCTCAGTCATATTTTTGGGACATTGGTGCTCCTGCCATAAAAAAGCTAGAGCATATATGCCCTTCACTCTACTGAAAAACTAAATAGGGACATGTGACACAATCTTATTCATTAATTCAATATTTAATTAAATGTCGGTCGGTGGATAAGATTAGGACGCATGTATGTCCATTAGTATAAAGGGTATATATGCTCTAAATTTTGGACGGCAGGGATATCAATGTCCTAAAGGTATGACGGAAATATCTGCATACCATTTACGATAGTTTAGGAATATATTTATCCTTTTTCCTTTGAATTAAACAATGACGGATCACTTAAAAGACTCGAAGCTAAATTATGTTTAACATGAAAATAGATTCTCTGACTTAATCAAATTAGAATATTAAAATAAAAAAGCCTACACTATGAATCAAGAGGGCAAAGAATTAATATATATTGTTAAAAAAAATAAATGTATACATACGTGGGTAGTTATAAATTTTTAATAGTTTTTTTTTTTTTTTTTCGATTCGATTTGACTTTTTAATAGTTTTTTTTTTTTTTTGTAAATCATAGAGAAATTAAAGGAAGACCAAAACAACCTGAGAAAATAAAAACCAAAAGAAAAGCATTATTTACGGAGAAAAAAAAGGAAAATATGAATGGCTATTACCTTTATTGTTTACAATATAAATAGATCAAATTCATTATCAAAATATCATCATCCTTTCCTTTCTATGTTGTAATAAATAATAATTGTTTCCTTTCTTCTTCTTTTTTCTCTCAAGTTCTCTTTTTGGTTTTTTCGATTCGATCAAAACAAAGTTTTAAAGAGTCGAAAAAAAACCATAAGAAACACGAGAGTAAAAAAAAGTATAAAAAAAAATCAAAAATAAAAAAAAATAATAAAAATGAATAAAAAATTGGGTTGTGTGCTAGCAATTTTGTTAGCAATAACCTTGAATATTTTTTCAGTAAATGGAGAGGATCCTTATTTGTTTCATGAATGGAAAGTTACTTATGGCACCCTTTCTCCACTTGGTGTACCTCAAAAAGTTATATTAATTAATGGTCAATTCCCTGGGCCTAGAATTAATGGAACATCAAATAATAATGTTGTTGTTAATGTGTTTAATCAATTAGATGAACCACTTCTTTTCACATGGAGTGGAATCCAACAAAGGAAAAACTCATGGCAAGAAGGAACCCTAGGTAACAATTGCCCTATCCTTCCCGGTACTAATTTCACTTATCGTTTCCAGGTCAAGGATCAAATCGGTAGTTACTATTACTACCCTACTACAAGCACGCATCGCGCTGCTGGTGGTTATGGTGGTATTAGTGTACTTAGTCGTGCTTTGATCCCAGTCCCATTTGAGACCCCTGAGGCTGACCATATGGTCCTTGTGGGTGATTGGTATACCAAGAGCCACGTCGAATTGAAAAGGATGTTGGATAGTGGACGCGCTCTTGGAAGGCCGACAGGCGTTGTTATAAATGGTAAGAGCGGTAAAGGTGATGGTAAAGACGAGCCGATGTTTACCGTGACACCTGGAAAGACGTACAGGTTTAGGGTTTGTAATGTTGGATTGAAGGATTCTATCAATGTAAGGATGCAGGGACACACCTTGAAGCTCGTTGAGATTGAAGGTTCACACACCGTGCAAAATGTTTACGAATCTATTGATATCCATTTGGGACAATGCTTCTCCGTTTTGGTAACTGCTAACCAGGAACCAAAAGACTATTTCCTCGTGGCATCCACAAGGTTCACTAAAGACTCACACGTGGCCACAGCTACTATCCGTTATGCCAATGGTAAGGGCCCTGCCTCACCTGAGTTGCCTAAGGCACCCGAAGGGTGGGCGTGGTCCCTCAACCAGTTCCGTTCATTCCGTTGGAATTTAACAGCAAGTGCAGCTAGACCTAACCCTCAAGGATCTTACCACTATGGTCAAATCAACATCACCCGAACCATCAAGCTAGTCACATCAGCTGGCCAAGTTGATGGTAAACTCCGTTACGCCTTGAACGGTGTGTCCCATGTGGACCCCACTACCCCAATCAAGTTGGCTGAGTATTATGGTGCTGCTGACAAGGTGTTCAAGTATGATCTGATCAAGGATGAATATGAACCTAAACCAGGACAAGCAGGACAAGATAAGATCACACTTGCACCTAATGTGGTCAATGCCACTTACCGCAACTATGTTGAGATAGTCATTGAGAATCATGGCAAAAGTGTTCAATCATGGCATTTGTCAGGACACTCATTCTTTGCTGTTGCGTAAGTTTCTCTCTCATCTTTCATCGTTCGTAACAGAGTCAGAATTTTAACATTCAAAAAATCACTAACATGTCACATTGGGATTCGAACATGCATGTGACCTAAAACAATTTCTAACCCCCCACCCCTCCTACCCCCGCCACAGTATCAGATCGAAGATTCGAATATGTGACCTAAAATGATTCCCCACCCACCACCCCCACCCCACCCCCTTTTTCACACTATGACCTAAAGCGATTTTCCAAACCCCCCCCCCCTCTATTGAACCAAAATTACTGAATTCTATGGATACTATACTTTCATGAAGAATCGTATGATTTTTTTTACTAGACTAATATAGTTGATGTGATATTTATAAATATTTTTTACACTGTCAATACAGAATCGAACCAGGGAAGTGGGCCCCAGAGAGGAGAAAGAACTACAACTTGCTTGATGCTGTGAGTAGAAACACAATCCAAGTTTACCCAAAATCATTTGCAGTTATAATGACAACACTTGACAATGCTGGATTATGGAATTTTAGATCAAATTCATTGGAGAGAAATTATTTGGGACATCAATTATATTTTAGTGTCCTTTCTCCAAATAAATCAATTAAAGATGAGTACAACATGCCTGATAATGATTTATTATGTGGCATTGTTAAGGATATGCCAAAACCTACTCCTTACAAAGCTAATTAAAATTTTAAAAAAAATTATTTTATTTTATTTTATTTTTCATTATTTTGTGAATTTTATTCATTTTTGAGCAAAGAAAAATAAAAAAAAGCAAGGAGGAGATCAAGTATACAAGGGAGGCCAAGCTTTTTCAACAAGTGGAACAAAAGTTTTTTTTTTTTTTTTTGTTTGTGTGTTTGTAATTTTTTATTTTTGAAAATATAAAAAATTTAGTCTTGATCAATGAATGTATTATTTGATATCATGATGCGTTCATGTATTAATAAAAAAATTCAGAGAATTTTGTCTTATTTTTTTTTTATTTTTTTATGCATTTTCTATCATTTTCTCTTTTAGAAAAAAAAAATATTGAATTCGATCGGTTAATTATTATGTAAAAAAATTCCTTGTGTTCTACTTAGTTCTGATTGATAAGATATTCAAGAGTGAATTCGACAAGCTATTTATATATTTTTAAATAAATATTTATTTTTGTGTGATAATTCTAATTAAATTCTTTTTAGAATATTTATTAATATTGATTTCACTGTTTTATTTAACAAATCAAACTTAAAGGAAGAATATATTTTTTTATTGTGTGCAAATGATACTTGTTTTATATATATTATAGGAAAAATGTTGAATTTGTAAAAGCACAAAGAAATAAGTATTTTTTTTTTAATCATAGGTTCGAAAAACAAAAAGGTATGATGATTCATAGTGGTGATTACTAGCGGTGATAATTTTGATTTGATGATTGATGTCGTGGTTGGTGATGGTAGTGATTGTGAATAATAGTTGATAGTAGTGGTGGTTGAATGGTGATAGGCCGATAGCTTAACTAATAGCGGTATGTAGTGACCAATAATAGTGATTGACGTTATATATTGTTGGTAGATGATGGTAATTGGTTATTGTGTAGTAATAATGATTGACAACAACGATTGTAATGATGGTGAGACTTCCTACGGTGATAGTTGTGATTGATCAAGATGGTGGTTGTGAAAGGTAGTATGGTGAGCGATAGTGACACTAATGATAATATAGAATGGTCAGCGATGAGCGAGATGGATAACCTTCTATAATCTTTATCATTCAGATACATTCATACTCATTAAGTAGTCGTAAAATTTTTAAAAAATAAACAAACCTAGTTACCAACTAAATGCATCTTTAATACACAATAGTGTATACTTTTTTTATATTAGAGAAAAGGACAAATATACCCCGAACTGTCGTAAATAGTAAACTGATACCCTCCGTCATACTTTTGAGACATTGCTGTCCCTGTCGTCCAAAAAACTAGAGCATATATATCCTTTATACTAACGGATATACATGTGTCATAATCTTATCCACCAATCCGATATTTATTAAATATCATATCGACGGAGAAGATTGCACCACGTGTCCATATCTAGTCTTCCGTTAGAGTGAAAGGCATATATACTCTAGTTTTTAAACGGCAAGAACATCAATAAAAGTATGACGAAAGATATCTACATACCATTTACAATAGTTCAGAGATATGTTTATCACTTTTCCCTTTTATCTTTAACTAGTGAATATAATAATTTTTAACCGATCGACCAAACGTGTAACTCATCCATAAATAATTGCACATAGAACAAAGAGGTGTGGAAGGATATTTGTTTATAAATTTGTAAAGATTGAAGCCTTAAAAGGCAAAGTACATCAAATTTGAAGAGAAAAAGAATAAATTGAAGGGAACAAATCCCTTTAAATTATTCCTATTATAAGTACATAGAACAACAACAATAATAACAATAATAATAGTAACAATATCCAGTAAAAATTCTTGGAATAAAATGGGACTAAAAAAAGTAGAGAAACTGAGTTTTCTTGGTTAATTTCAGATATCCTTGAAGATGGAAAACAAATCACCATTGATGTAGTCGTTATCGACGAGGCTGACCAAGAAGTAACTGTTCTGAACCTGTAACGAAAAAACAAAAGATACATATTTATCGGTATGTATAAGAGCAACTACACAACACAAAGGACGTTCGGACAATATTTGGTTGAAGTTGAGAAGGATGGATGAGTACTGAACCATACGCAAGGTTGATTTCTCGGATGATCAAGTAATAGTTATTATCTTAGAAAGTCGTATTTCTTAATGAAAAGAGAATAAGTTGTTAAATACATACTTGTTCAAGCAATTTTCTTGATGGATCAGTCTCTGGGTATAATTGAGCCCATCCTCTTGACCAGATTTCAAATGCCTCATCCTTCCATACCATGAAGCTGGCGGGATCAACGACAGTTGGTTGTATAATTTCCTTAGCTGGGAAAACTCCCCATGTAACAGCGTTGACATCGGTTTGGTTGACGTTGGAGATCCAGTTTCCTTTCTTGTTTACAGCCATGTAAGTTAGGTAAGGGAAAGACTTGCATTTCTCAACGAGAGCGTTCAACTTCTCCTGAGAGCAGAAGAACTCCAAGTATGCCTTTTGATAAACATATCCGCCGGGACCACCCCATCCTGCAGAAAAAGATCAATATGCCGGTCAATAAAAAAGTCGCTATAAATGGAAAAACAACAACATATCCAGAGTAGTCCCGCATTGTTGGGCATGGGGAGGACAGTGTGTTCAGGTGGAAGGTTTAGAAACCGAACTTACCAACAGAAGGAGAGTCGGACTTCTCAGCATTAACTGCTGGTTGGCTGTTAATAGTCAGGAAGCCTTTCGTGTTGACCTGACCCAACTTTTCGTTTATGATCTTTGTCTCTGGCTGAAGACCATCTAACTCAGACCACGGGCAGCTTCTGAGCTTTCCAAGACAGTAGTCCTTGAATTTCTGATGTGAAAATTCTGTTAGTACCAAAACGTTCGGAACAATTCTTTGGTTTTGACAAGAAATGAACTGTATCTGAAATCATACCTCGTAGATATCTTCCATGCTATTCAAAGCCGCAGCCCATTCCTCTTGAAG
>CM040628.1:3845493-3859632 GCA_022817965.1 Solanum lycopersicoides | reverse complement strand
GACATATTAGAAAACTTGTAACGTGTCTATTTCACCCATGACTAAATCAATCACGTTAACAAGCATCATAAATATTAATTTATGAATATGTGAAAATAGAAAAAATATATAGTTTTTAGTATATGTTTTACCAAGTCTATGTCCATACATGTACCAAAAGTCATGAACGTTACTATAATCTGTGGAATTTCAAATAACAAACACCATGTTTATAAGGAGTAATTCTAGCCTATTATAATTATTATTTATTACTTTCCTAATCAAATAACTTTATTTCTTTGCCTTTTTTAGCTACTCTTTAACCTATCTATACCTTTCACACATCATCAAAGGAAAATGACAACGTAGAATATTAAAAGTCGGTCTTTTCATCTTTTTTATCGTCGTATTTTTTAAGTTAGATTGTTCATTTCGATTAATAATTGTTATTACAAGTATATTATATCATTTTATTCATCAAAATTTGAATAAATGGAAGATATAATTCTTCTCCTACTTTATCATTCACTTTGATTTATATTGCACACTAAAATACATAGTGATGCATATGCGTTTCATATTCGCTCTTAATTTTAATGGAGCTTTAATATAAATTTTACGTATTAATTTACTTGAATATAAATATTTGAAATTTACATATTTTACTTTTTAATATGAGTTCAAAATTACCCCTTACTTATATTTCTTCACTAGAATTAAGACAAATACAAAAAATGATTTTATCATCTTATCAAACTAAAGGGTTTTTCTTACCTTTCCTATCACGATCTAGTAATTTGATACTCAAATATAGCACCAAATATACAGAAGAAACGCTATAATTTGAAGTTTATAAGTTTTTTAAATTTTTATTTTTTTTTAATTTTTATATATTTAATGAATTTCTTACTTCGAATCAATATTCAGCTGAACAAATTATCGACATATTAGTTTCGAACTTGAGAGTCGACTCATCACAACTCATAAAAAAAACATAATTGTCATCTTGAGTATAAGACTCATCTCAATTCAGAAAATATCACCTCGAGAGTCAGATGCATCTCAGTTCATATTTTTTGTCCGGTTCAAGTCGTGTCGAGGGGCGTTTTGTCTCACATGTTTATTTGCAATTTTCCTAATTTTGTTATCGACGAGCTAGAGCTAGATTTTGAGGTTGAGTTAAACTCAGGTTCGATCTTTTCTAAACCAAATTTGGATAATTTTTTTCCCATGAAATTATTCTCATTTGTCCAAAAAAGGTTAAAAATAGAAAAACTGAAGAGAAAGGAGAAAAACGTACATTTCTGGGCGTCGAAGAACATGATAGCCTTATGAAGGGCAAAAGTGTAATTATCAGGCAACGGAGGTTGAGATTTATGCTTCGGCCAAACTTTCACGACGATCGTCGGAAGTGCAATCACGGCGAACACAACGATAATTCCGATAAACGTATACTTCAACGCTTTTCTGCTACAAATAATACATCCTAAATCGACGTATCTTCTTCTTCTCCGGCGGACCTAACAACCAACTCTGTTGCGTTTCATCCAAATTCCGACTACAACGAGTACTCCGATCGTACGTATCGTATCGCTGCAGCTGATTCACCGATCCTCTATCCAAATCAAAATTCCGGCTCCGATTATCATCGTCCGTCGTCGATTCACCGCCGGTCGTCGTCGTCGCGATTTCTAACGCACCTCCCCAGTGATTCGAGTACATTGTTCCTAATAATGAAAAATTGAGATTTAATGGAAAAAAATTGACAGCTAAAGTGAAAATTGTACCTGTGGTTAATGACAAAAAATGGATTATAGAGTTTCTCACATGGTTTAGATGAAACAGTTTTTTCTTTGCTATAAAAGTTTGAATTATATAATATATAATAATATATAAGGTTGTTAAATTTTTTTTTTTTTTTATATATATAGAGGGACAAAAAAGAACAAAGGTATTAAATATTTTTTATTTTTATTTGTTAATAAGAGAAAGTTGACTAATAATTTTTTTAAAAAAAGAGTGGAAAGAGTCATTAGTGTGATACTCTATGTCTAAACGAAATTGGAATAGCTCATTACGTGACAATTGTTATCTTATTGATGAAGATTCGATATTAAAAATATGAGATGAAATGTAGGGTTGCGTATAAGATGGTTTGATTTTAAATTTTATCGACTTGCCTTATTGGTTTATTTGTTTTTAATTGTTTCAGTTTAAAAACACAAGAATAATATTGAAAATCACTTATTAGAAATAAGATTACAAACCAAATAAACCATGCGCATGACTTTACAAGTTACATTTTTGCTTAAAAGCAAATATTTTTATCTTTATGAATAATCAAGTGTTTGTGACAACCAGAAATAAAAGTAGGAAATCAAACTCTAAGTTAAGGACGTTATATTCAAAATGGTATAAATATAATTATTTAATTTACTATTCGGTTATCGATTAACTCGTTAAGAAAAAAAATTTCAATTCGTTAAGAACTGATAACCGATAATAAGCAAAATCAAAATCGTTATTAAAACCGCTAAATCAATAACTCAATATTGATAAACTAATAACTTTTTTTTTCGATTAGGGTTATCGATTTTGAACAGTCCTAATGAAATGTGTGCATATCTTATCTTTGTCTTCTCGTGAGTATATATGTTGTGTGAGAAATGATATTCTTTAAAATTATTCATATTCTTATATTTTTGTATTATTATCATAAGTATATAAATATACAACTATTTTAGAAGGAAAAAAAGGATTTTTTTTAATTGAATTTGATTAAGAATGTACGATATTGACTATGTTGTATATTTATTATTATAGAAAAATAGAGTTGTGATTAGTTTTTAAAAATGGAGTTTGAAAGCTGGAAATGATACTGAAACCAAGTAAATCCAGCTACTAGCATCTAATTTTGATCAATAGATTTATATATAGTAAAAAAATATTATTTTCTCCATCCCAAAATAATTCAAAATAAATGTTACTTTCATAATTATAGTTTTTCTTCTTCTTTTTTGCATGTTTTTTTCAATTATACATATATATTTTACTTCATTTTCTTAATAATCGCCCTCGTTTCTATTTATATGTCGTCATTATTGTTTAATTTCACAAAATCAATGCATAAACGATTAATTTTTTTCTGTTTTATCATTAACAATTATTAGTCTTGAAATTATGCATTATTTGACCAATATAGAAAAATAAAGTAATTAATTAATATTCATTAGTCAAATTAATTAATAAAAAATAAGTGAATTCATATTCATTTATTAAAAGTTTTGATTTCAAGAGATACTAAATAAAAGTATAATGATAAGTCTATCTAATTTTGTAAAAAACGTAAAATCTAAATAATAACAACTAAATAAAAACGAAAAAAATAATATTCAGTTTAGACGATATTTACTTATTTTGGAACGAAGAGAATAGTATACACTAAAAATAAGGCTTTTACTAGGGAAGTTTGAATTTTTCTTAGAAAGTTGAAAAATCAAAACTAATTCCAATAACCATTAAATAAGAGAGGATTTGCAAACCAATTGGATTTATTTGCATTAATGACATTCTCATCCTTTTGTGCAGCATACTAGGATTAAAATAATTTGGTTTCATAATTATATGTACTAATTAGACTTTGTTAAAAATAAATTCTAAAATAATTAAATTTTTAAAAAGTAAAATATGAAATATAATTAGCTACTCTTTTCATTTAAAATTATTTTAGCCCCCCAAAAATGATCATTTAGAAATTAAAGACAAGAATTAGTAATTGTTTTTAACTATATCTTTATATTAAAAAAACTATTACTCCCTTTAGTCAAAATAAGTAAATTGTTGGAGTTCTTTTTTCATAATTTAAGATAAGTGAATTGTTAGAAATTTTAAGACTTTTTATTTAAAAATATTTACCCTTCATTTTAATAAAATTTCTTAATTACTTTACATTTTCTGAATAGTTTGAGAACAATCAAAAGGGTAACCGTGAAAAGTAGTCTTTAATTTATGTCATTTGATATCTTTTTATAAGGAATGTATCACACTCAATAATTCACTTCATGTAGACAAAAAAAATATACCTAATAGTTGATCATTGTAATAATTATTTTTTAATGTGCGTGCAAAAGCTAAAACGATAGTAGTATTTATTTTTGGGACCGAAGGAATAGTAAAAAGGAAAAATATTAAATTAAATAAAAAACAATAAAGAAAAATTAATAAAATCTAATTTATTTTTAAAAAAAAGAAAACATGAAAAATATATGACAAATAAAATAAATCGAAAAAATCTTAAACAATCTTTAGAAGAATATTTGAGTTTCTTGAGAAACCCCCCCCCCCCCCCCCAAAAAAAAAAATTTGGAATCAAAATTTGCTTGAAATAGTCAAGAAATACCTCTTAGAAAATTATGTGATGGGTTTTATATATAACTAAGGGACTAACTAGGCAGGCCTTTATTAAGGGGAGTTCCAATTGAGTTAGATTTATGCACATCAAATAGACCTTCTATCTCATTTTATCAGTCAATATTACTGTTTGGAGAGTTAAATAATTCTTTTATCATAATATTTTTTAAAATACAAATGTATTAAACATTACTTATGTTAATTTAATACATTTTTTGTTTAATCCACTACTTTCGGGTTTGAATTCCAGACAATCCACGATCGTATCAAAATTTTAATTTTATGTAGAGAAGTTCGTATTTTTTCAATCAACTTCATTAAGAATTTTAATAGATCCACATACATCTTCATCGACACGAGTATATAAGTCATGTTATACTGTTGAATAACACGCCTTCTTACCTCTTAAAGAATTAGAAGACCTAATATACTGTGATGTGTGATTTGATCGAAATTATGATATTACAGACTTAGAAGAATAAACTGTCATCCCAGTCAAATGAATTAATAATGGAAATTAAGTAGTTTGATCTTTGTATTTGTAACCTCTTCATATACATGGAGACTCAAAGGGAACTTGTAGGAACATTTACAAGAATAGTAGGATAAATTTACTTGTTTCTTAAATATATTGATATACATATATTATACACTCATTATATATGATCATACATATATTATACGCTCATTATATATGATCATACATATATTATACACTCATTATATATGATCATACATATATTATACATTTTATACATATATTTTATTTTTAGTTTAGTTGATTAGATAAATAAACAATTATTTAAGTTAGTTCTTCTATTGGCTCGAATTTAGATTTTTAATATTTTTTTTATAATTATTCGACAATTATTATTTGATTAATTCAAATTTGCATCGCGTTAGGATAGAATCTTTACAAATATTACAAGAGTAGGATTAAAAGATGAAATTGGACTAACCTTTTATCACTGACTAATTGTTTCTTCAGCCCAATTGATATTTGGGCTTTAGCAGCCCATTCGAATATTTTCCAATGGTAAAAAATAAAAATTAACCACCGTAATAACTTTTTAAATCGACTAAAAAATCAAGTAAACCAAGCAAATCAAAATAGAAAAAATAAATAATAATTATTTTTTATTAATTTACCCATAACTTTGTTTATTTTTAAAAATAATTAATTTTTAGGATAGATAGAAAAAAAATTATAATTAATTATATCTTAATTTCATAAATTAACAAGTATTTGGGGACACATGTTATTTCGGATTGCGCAATGTAGGATTAATATGAGAATGACGATCCTAATAAGAATTTTTTCTGTATAAAGACTCGAATTTGAAATCTCTGATTAAGCTGAAGCAGTCACATTATTACACCACGACCTATAATTTTTTGAATTATAGGTGTTAGAGTTCTTCTCCTATTTTTCTTATCAACTTTTTCTTTTCACTCGATAATCCAAAATCTATATTAAAATCGCAATTAAATTTAGATCGCGCATTATTTACTTATTCCTTGGTATAGTTATTTTGCAAGCAAGGAGGTAAGTACGTGTAATGTATTCAAATTTCGAGGTATTAAAGTGAGAATAATTCTTTTTGTCGATTGCAAAAGTCAAACTTTTTTTTTATTTATCAAAAACTATATAATAATTTTTTTAAAAGACATTTCACAACTTTCAATTTTAAAAAATTAAGAGGTCTAGTTACATTGATTCTGATATAAAAATAATCCAAAATTGTATATTAATCAGTGTTACTCCTTGCACGTATTCATAAAATTTGAAATGTTAGCTTCTTTAGTCAAACGTCATTTAAAATAAATTGATTTTAATCGATTTAAAATATATTAATTTAATTTTTTAAAAAAAATATGTATGGCTGATATGAGAGAATCTAAGTTATTTTTTTTTATCATTTATGACTGTCAATGAAGATTAATACTAAATTGTAGAAGAACAACTTACGAGTTTGACAGAAGAAATTGAAGCTTCGATCAAGTGTGCAATACTAGGACTTTATTTTATTATTAGATAAATTAAACTTAGGTTACATGAAGAACTTGTTATTCGTGCTCATGATATATATATATGTATATATATATATATATATATATATATATATATATATATATATATATATATATATATATATATATAATATTGAGCATCCTCTAAAAACAAAGGATAACTTATTAATATCACAAAATTGGCAAAATTGAAAATAAAGAAGTTATGAATGTTATAATTTGGCCCTAAAATTATGATATACACATTATTGGGCTCGATAATGGCATATGCCAAGGGATAAATTCATCAAACATATATATCGTGTCAAAGCAAACAATACGACATAAGCTTGAATCGTTACATATAGTTGTTCATAACTATGTATAACATATTAAGACACATTGTTATTGCGACCAAAAAAAATTATTTGTATAAAAGTTAAAATATTTTGATAACCTCGATAAAATGAGTATTCTTCATCTTAAATAAAAAATCTCAGATTCAAACCATAAGATAAAAAAATTCTTGATAAAAATCATTTTCTCTTTTAATAAGCCTTACGAAATGTTAAACTAAATTTATTGAGATCATAAAATAGGTATGGAATATCATATAAAAATTCGAAAAAATTAATCTTTCATTTTGCTAAAAATAAACAAACAAACTTTGGATTATTCTTTATATTCCACCATTAACATTCAAACAAAATTCCACATTAAGAAAATTTTGTGTGTGTGAGAGAGAAAGTGAGTGTATAGAGAAGACTTAAATGTGTGTAAGGGTGCAACAAATGGAATACAAGGACAATTAAGAGGATATGTCACATCAATGACACAAGACAACTCTAGAAAATACCTTCTTCTCTTCATATATATATATATATATATATATATATATATATATAATTAATAGTATCCCTTCCTCCCCCCCCCCCCCACACTACCACCATCCTACACCCTATTCACTAAAACCCTAGATTAATAAATTTTGTCGAAAGCGTTATTTCTGAAGAAGTCTTGTAGTGTATGATTCAAACTTAATCAAAACTTAATATAAACTCTGAAAATCAAGTAGACAGTGAAAAAATAAACCTTCCTCTCTTCATAAATAAGTAACATTTCTCCTCTCTCTCCTCCCCTCCACACCACCCTACCCCCACTTCAAATAATTCTACGTGCATGATTCAGATTTAATCAAAATTTCAATATAGACTTCGAACATCAATCGAAAAAGAAAACCTATCCTCTTCATAAAAATAACACTCCTTCTTTCTCCAACCCCCCCTCCCCCCATCACACACCCCAATCCCACTTTCAATAAGTTCATGATTCAGATTTAGTCAGAATTTAATATAAACTTCAAACACCAGACGTGAAAAATCGAAAAAAGAAAACCTTCCCTCTCATAAAAATAACACCCCTTCCTCTTTCTCCTCCCCTCCCATCCACCCCCACCCCAATACTCACTCAAACCCTAAAAAACATAATTCACACATCAATGACACAATACAAGTCTAGTAAATACCTTCTTCTCTTCCTAATAAATACCCCTCCTCCTCACAAAAACCCTAAAAAACCCATAATTCACACTCCAAAAACTCCTATATACAAAACCATATTAAGTACTAAGATCCTCCCAAAAAAAAAAAAAAAAACATACCTTCTCTCTTCTATAATAATCACAACATCATAAAACCAAAAGAAAATCATTTTGCTTTCTCTCCGTTTCCTTAGCCTCTTCTCTTGGGGGACTTCCCTATTTTTTCTCACTTTTTTGCTAACAAAAAAATTTCATAATATTATTGTACACCATCTTTATATGTTTTTTACCTATTATATTTGTCTTAAACTAAAGATTGCCCTTCTTTTTTCTTAATTTTCTACTACTAATTCAAATATTTTCATTTCAATAAAAACCCTTTTATTAGTTTTATATCAAAATTTCAACTTATTGAAAAACATCTAGTTTCTTCTTATAAGTTATTTTCATATATAGTTGAAGATTTTTCTTGAAGATCATCATCAGTCAGAAAAAAGAAAAAAAAGGTAATCATTTCATCTCTATTTTAGTATATATAGGACAATTTTTTTTCTTTTTAATTTTTCGATCGATCAATTAAGTTATTAAGATTTTTTTTTATAGCTAGTAGACTAACTAAGCTAGTGATATTTCTTGTTTTTTATAGTATTGTTGGTTTGAAAAAAGAGATTCAAGTGCTGAAAATAGAACCAAGAAAAAAATGTTTTGACCTAAGACTATATAGGCACGCAAACTTTCAATAAAATATATATACTAGACTTAGGTGCTAGTATTTTTTAAAATTTATTTTTTGCTTTTAGTTATTTATTTTTTTAGTTTGCTTTCTTATTTATACTTTTTTTTTTTTTTTTGGTTTCTTACTTATATTTCAAGAAAATGAACTTCAAAGTCTTAATTTTTTCTCTAATTTAAGAGTTTTAAGTTGTTTTTGAGCTATATATACAATATTATTTTCGAACATTTATCATGTTATTTAGTAGTAGGTAATGAATCTTATTTTACGCAAAGTTAATTTTGCTAAGAGTGTTTAAAATTTAGTATATATTTTTAAAGAGTTTTTTTTAAAAAAATTATATAAATATATAATTTTCTGATAAGGATGTTTGAATAACTATTTTTTGATTCAGGACTATAGATCTCATTCATTAAATGATTTTGATAATGTACTAAAATATTATTTATAAAGATATTTAATATAAATATTTTCTCTAATGAATTTAAGTTATATACATTTTCATTTTCAGTGTAAAAATACTAAAATATTTTTTAAATAGGTTGATTTATCTACATGTGAATGAATTTCCAAGCAAGGGAGACTAAATTATGACATTGTAAAGAGAGAAAATTGTATACTTTTAATTAAACAAATATAAAAAGCTCTTACTTTCATACTTAATTTTCACGGGATCCAATCCCAAAAAATAAAACTTCCCAAGAAAATTTTTATTATATAATTATTTGTTTTCATTAATCTTTAAGTTATTCATATTATTATACATGTACACAATTTTATTATATTTTATTTTTCTAGCTATTACTATTTATACTTGTACAATTTATGTACTTTAGTTTGTTATACCATTCTTCTTCATAAACTTTCAAAAAAAACAAAAAAAAAAACAGGTGTAATAGTATTATTATTTCTACCAAGATTTTTATTGGTCTTCATATTGTTGGCAAATATTCAAAAATTAAAAAAAAAACAGGTATGTAGTACTTATTTTACTGTTTCTTTTTGTACTTTCTTAAAATTAAAAATATTTTTTTGATATAAATTACCTTTAATTTATTGATATGAATTTTAGTTACATATATACTAATATTGTATATTGTTAGTAAATTTTTGTGATGGAATCTTAGTTATTATTTTTACCAAGAGATCTACATGTAATTAATCGTCAACGTAAAGGAATTTTTACGCTATCAAATCATATATATACCTTATTTTATCCTCAAAATTATAATCCTTACAATGTTAAAAGGTTATTTTACATATAAATATCCTTTAGATAACACTATGAATGTATATTATATACATATACATAACTTTTGAACTCATTATTGTATAAGTTGTCATCAGTATATTAAAACTTAAACTTCGATTATACTTTGTTTATTATTATTTTTTATAAAAAATGGATTTTTTGAAAAAGTAATTTTTTTAATATGAATCTAAGTTAATTAAACCTGATGTAAAGTGGAGTTGTTGTCAACTTGTCATTATCCTATATCTATTAACTATGTGTAATGTTTTGAACTTTTAACTCATCAAAATCTTACCAACCAATTCATAGACTAAAAAAATCACCAACTAATTCATACATGTTAAAAAAGAAAAAAAAACTTCAAAAAAAATAATTTTTTAATTTACCAAAAAGTCATTTTGAAATTTAATGAGCTGAATTTGGACATGTTTCTTCTGTTAAATTTTTTGATAATTCTTAATTTTTTTTTTTTATGTTCTTCATCATTATTTATGTATATAGAGACGAATTTAAAATTTTGAATTTATAAATTTAAAATCATAATCTCTTTTAGATATTAGGTTCTTAAATGATTATTGATTATTTTACACCATATGCCAATTTAGGACCACTAAATTTCATTTCTCATGAAATACATATATATTAAATAACTTTCTTAATATAAATGCAAAACTTGGATTAAAGTTATTAAATAATAATAATAATAATAATAATTAATGAACTAATTTGTTCTTTAGTAAAAAAGAAAAAAAAAAGAAGAATAAAATATACATTTGGATTTTTTTTTTCTTACACACAACAAACTATATAAGCAATTGTAATCATAAAAGTACAATTACTTTTGGTAAAAAAACCAAAAGTATTAAGTAGAATTATACAATATTAATTAAGAGGAAGTAGCCATAGATGTGTGATTAGCCATATTAGGAAAAGATAAATTAGAAGAGAATTGAGTGAGTAAATCATGATTAGGTGATTTGAGATTAACATAATCCCAATTAGTGTTTGTTGAATTAAGGATTAATGAAGTATTAACTTCACCACCATCAATTCCAATATGTGTTACATGCTTCACATCTGTTGGTAATCCTATTTCCATCCCCATTTCTTCCTCTTCTTCTTCCATTTGGTCCTTTTCCACATATTTCAAAAAAAAATAAAAAATTGTTTACGCAGTTAGTTGATCGATCAAAAATATTCATCCATCATGATCGATAATAGATAAGTTAATCTCATACATACAATGAGATTCAAACCCTCATCTCTAGGGTTGAAAGTGTATACAGTAAGATGTCATTGTCTACGTTATATACTAACAGAATCACGATAATATTTTTTTGTTCAATTAAATAACGCAACGTCAACTACTATAACAATAAAATCACAATACTATTTCTTATCATGTGAAGGTATAGTTGAACTTTACGCGCTATAACAATAAAGTTACAAAACTTCACCTACTATATACTATATCACAATTAGTAGGTAAACAAACTTTACTAACTCGTATGATTTTAACTTTATACGAAATTTAGAAAATAAAGAAAGTTTTGAATTTTGTTTATTTGATTCTGACTTATAATGTATAAATTATTATTATATATACTTTTTTTTTTAAATAAAAGTATTGAAAGGATAACTCACCAAATAAGTGAGACAAGTTTTTGAAATTCTTAAAAAGCCTTTGAAATTTGGGAAGGCCTAATTGGTTCTTCAAATTTTCACCCTCCAGATTTTTTCCTTCTCTTCTTCTAGCATTTCTGCATTATGAAAAAAATAAAAATCATAATTATCACAAATTTCTTATATCAATTTATTTAGCTGATATGTTGAAGATATAATTAAGAAAATCAAAACGTAATATTTTTAAAATTATAATCTTTTAGATAAAAATAATCATTGAATTCAATATGAATTCAGACTAGACTAAAATCCTTTGTTAGATTAACATCGTTAACAAATTATCAAATGTTTTGGCTCATAAAAAAATCAGGCTAATTAACACGTGAGGAAACTAATGTATTGAAACATAATTATGAATATAAAATTCGTCAATTCACTCTAAAATTATTTAGATGATCACATAATTCAACATAATGTTTAAGTAGTCAAAAATCTTCCTATTCGAGTCTCACCTTAACTTAAAAGCATAATGAAACAATCTTAACAATTTAACTGTTTAATGAAATGATCATACAATTCAATCTGATGATTAAACATATATTTTACATTCAAATCTCGCCCCCAACACATTATTAAAACAAAATTCCACATGTTTAACTCATAAAAGAAAATCAAAGTATCATGTGAAGAAGTTTGTATACTGAAAACATGATTAATAAATATAAAAGTCCATTCTCTCTGAAATTAATTAACTCTAACTCTAACAGATTAAACTTTTAGATGAAATCAAAGATTTTCGAGTCTTATCATCACCATTCATTATCAAAAAGAATTTTCCACGTATTTAACTCATCAAAAAGAATCAAAACTAACACATTAAAAATCTAGCAAGCGCATTGAAAACACACGTAAATAAAAATAAACTATACTATCATCTCATATAACAACTTAACTTTTATACGAGATAAACGTAACAAGTGTCAAGAGAAAAACAAACTTGTAGGAATTAAGTTTGGTTGATGAAGACTTGAACTTTTATGCTGTTGATGACCAATTGCAACACTTGATTCAGAAATACAACCCACAGAAAATGGAAGTAACACAAATCTTTCCATTCTATACCTCATTTTTTGTATTAAAAAAAAAATGTATAAGTTTTTTTTTTGTTGTTGTTGAGATATTGATGAATTATATAAGAAGAATATGGTTGGTGAAAGACAATAGTTTGTTATATAATGCAAATAGGGTAGGTACCTTTGTTGTTAAGTCAGAATAATTGTACAGTATTTAACAAATATTTTAGATGATGCAAAAAGAACTTATTAGAATGTCTAAATCATAAAAAAATTACATTAATTAAACAAGAAATTCCAACTTTACATTATACACATGTCTTTGTTTCCCTTTTTTTTTATATAGATTAGATTAGAGATTTACCTTTAACGAACTAAAAAAAAAAGGCAGTTCGATACGCTAGAGATACACGGAATTCGAGGAAGAATTAGATGACAAAGCTATGTTATATGCATTTTAGATTGCTATGTTCGATTACAAGGGTCTATTATATACATAATTTTAGATTATATTTTGCAGAGACTGATTAACTTATTTCATACCTATGAAATCCTCGGTCACATGCCAATAACTTACTGGTTACACCAATCTTTATAAGCTGAACCATCATAAATCCGAATTTTTAATGCGGGATTTTCGATAGAATCCATCGGAATTTGGCTCGTCAGCGCGACGTTTTCAACGACTTTTTTTTTTTTAATAGAACTCCTTACCAACAAGCCAAATTTCAATGGAACGTCTATAAAAATTTAGTGATTTTTTAATAGTGTTATAATAACCTGAAAATTAAGGTCGATATGTTATAAACTAATCATTTAAATGCACTGATAATATCTCACGTACTATATATTGTCAGCGTATACGAGTTAAATTTTATTTGAATGTGGGGGTGGGGGGGTGGGGGGGTTAATGCATATGGTGGGTCTTATCTTTTTACTTGCCAACTCTTAGGGAGAAGTCACCATTTATTTTTGTTGGAAGAATCATACCAAACAGTAGTGATGATCAGTCCATTGACACTTAAATAATATATAAATTGTCTTTTCATTTCATTTCTAGTGGAATATTTTATTTATTTTATTTTATTCAATCATATACTTAAATTAGACTCCACCTTTTATGAAGTGTATTACAAGCATTTTATGTGTAACTAAATTAGTGGTCCAAATCATGTCTTGCATTGAATTATTCATGTATGGATTGATAATTTATTTCATATCCACTCATAATGTAATGATTATATATAGTCAATCAATTTTATCTATCATATTATAAAATGTTATTTCTAATATTTACTAGAAAATTGTGTAAATTTTATACTATTTCTTCATTTTATAATAATAGTATCTAACCTAGTTTATACGCATGTATTAATATATTCCATCAAGTACTTATTAATTATCTCTGACCAACATAAATAACAAAGAGTTAAAAGACATACAAATCGGATATATTCAGAGTCATGCCCTTAAAACTAAGTACAATCACAAATATTATCCGCGGAATTGATAATACGCC
>CM040628.1:3728183-3845468 GCA_022817965.1 Solanum lycopersicoides | reverse complement strand
TTTATTCGTCTCAGAATTTGTAATTAAAATCTCTCACTAAAAGTAAAAAGCAATTAAATAATTCTAAATTACAATAAATTATTTCAATAAAAAATACGTAAAGCTATTAACTCTTAATATCGATCAAATAAAGAGAGAGAAAAAAAATCGTTGTAGGTATATAAAGTAAATTGCTTAATATTTTACTAAAATATTTTATTTATTATTTTAAAAATAAAAATATAGTTGGTAAATGATTATGACATTGTTATTCCTTTTCAACCTCTTAGAAAAGCAACACTTGAGTATAAGGCATTTGCAAGTTTATATAATAGTTATTATTAATTATAAAAGTTTTGTGGCAGAAAATGATTTAAGTTTTATATATTGATAATTTAAAGATATTTTACGTTATCAAATTAGATAAAAATGAGTTGTCATAAGAATTAGTAAATACATCAAAATATTTTTTAGTAAACATAAAATAAATAATCATTAGTAACCACAAAAAGCTATATTTTTTCAAACTATTCCTATTCTTATAGTATATATTTAAAAAAAATAAAAATTGAGCTTTTCTATGTTTGAAAAAAAATAATCCTTAGAAGTTAACGAAAACGATCTATAATTGAAGTAATAAAAATAATAGTTGCATAAGTGACATTTCAAGTTTATCGTCTCCTCTTCATCAACCCAAGTCACTCGATCAACCCCTCAACCCCCGAACCCCACTCCCCATCCCTACACGCCTCTAAATAATACTTTCGAGATAATATTATCTTATTTACTTCTCAAATATAAAAAATAAATAAAAGACTCACTTATTTTTTTAAAAAATTATTTTTCGTGAAAAACATTTTTTCTTCCAACCAAACACACTTAATTGCTTTTTCTTTTTTTTAAGGAGAACCACAAGTCACAACTATCACCGACAAAAAAAAAAATTTGGGAAATTAGTAAATAGAGAATAGAAGATTTCAAAAAAGAACTTTGGGGAATAAATATTCTATTATTTTCTATAATTGTGGATAAGATGAATATATTCTTAAATCACCTCATTCTTGTTGAGACCGTAAAATAAGCAGGTGTAAATGCGGAAGCTAGCAAAGCAAACCTCGAAAGACTATGAGTAAGAAGACAGACGAGAAATATATCAAAAGACATAAAGATTTAACGTAGTTCGATCAATCGACCTATGTACACAAAGGAGATGAGCAATCCACTATGAATATGAGAGTACAAAATACAGAGAGAAACAACCTCAACCAATTCACTCGAAATATATAGGAGGTTCACACAAGTGATAACGTATCAAACTTCTGACCCACAAATTCTCCCCCTAACCAAAACTCTCAAAGCTCTAAGACTGACTACGTTGTGAATGCTGATTAAGTTAGAAGGAACATTTTTTTATTTATAGAGTCCTAAATTTTTTCCTACAAGAAAAAAGTATAGTCAATCCATAACCTTTTCCTAAAAGGAAAATATATTTATGTTAAGAAATTTAGAGTAAATAATACCCAACAATTCTAATCTTTAATATTTTTACGTATACTATAATAATTTATTGTTACAAATGATTTTGGAATGGTATACAATATACTATGTATTTAAATATTATTTTAGTTGTAAGTGGTTGATATAAAAATCTCATAAAGCAATTTTTATTATTTTCACTTGTAAAAAAAAAATATATTGAAAAGACATTAATCGTAAAAGTAAATCTGATCTATTTTCTTAACAATAATAGATTTGACCCCAATTATCAACGTAGAACAAATTTATTTCGCAAAATTCAAAAGCAAACTTAAACCTTTGTACATCATTTTATATTATTGTATTTTTTCGACCAAGAACAACAAATTAATTTGGTTGTAAATTAAAACATTTTTAATTTTTAATCTTGATTAAATTATTCCATTCTTCTTCTCCTTTTTTTTTTTAAAAAAAAAAAAATTCTTGTTTGAAGGTGAATAGACATTATAGGTAAGTGATATTGATATGTTTCTTCTTTGAAAACAACACGTGACAAATATGGATTTTATAAATTTTTAAAAAATAATTTTTTCCTTATTTCTTTTTAAAGATAGACAACTAAATAAATTAAGAGAAAACAAAAAGATATAATTAAAATATAAAATATTTAAATGTAATCTTATATCCCACCAATGAGTTGTAACAATAAAATATATGTAATATAGTTGTCGGTAGAAAACAAAACCAAGATATTATCAAAATAAAACTTATATTACGACAGATACCAAAATCAAATATACATAAAATTAATTATTTTAAAATTATTATTTTTATCTCACGTAGCAAAAATCAAACTATATTATTATACCAAATTTTGTTTTCACACATGCAACAATTAATAGTAATATCAAGACAAACACTACTAAATCTAAATCTATAGAGAGAAAATAAAAGATTTATGAAATTTATTTTAAATTATTATTTTTATCTCACGTATCAAAAAATGAATCGATATTATTATATTAATTTTTTGTATTCACACATGCCACAAAAATATGAATATGATCTAGATCTATTTTGGTCTTCAATAAATGTTGTGGCCTTGCCTAGTGGTGGGAAGGTGATGCATTATTGCTTTTATTGTTAATTTTTTTATTATTTGAAATATAAAAAAAATATCAAACAAAAAAATTATATTTTGTTATGAAAGGAAGTCTTTCTCATGAAAAAACCATAATTCTTTTACTTAATTTCTATAATAATTTAATAAGCAAACAAAACTAACATTTTAAATATATTATTTATTTAATTTAAACAAAAAATATATATTTTGTGTGTCAAATTTTTTTTTTATCGAACTTTTATTTTAATCATACTCAAAGTAATAGAGAATTTTATTTCTTTGATTTAAATGAAACCTCAAACTCTAATTTAACAATAACATTAGTTTATAAACTGAAGTTAAATGTTATATTAAACCTTCTTTACTTGAAAATTTGAATTTAAAATGAATTTAACATATAGAAAAGTTGAACAATTTCTAAATATTTACATAGATAAAGTTTTAATCAATTATTGCATACATTTTTCTGTCACTTTCTATAAATATAATAAAATAAAAGAGTCGATATGGAGGTTGGAGCAACTTGGGTTGTTGAGTAGGGCCCCAAATTATATAATTAGTAGAAAAAAGAAAAAAAAGTCATTTTTAGCCAAAATTTGATATAATGATAATTATTTTTTTAATCTCGATTTATGTAATACGATTTTTTAGCAATTCACCAAAAAATACCTTTTATATCATATAATTAGAAAAAAAAACTTGTTTATACGTTCCATTAGTATACACACGATTTCCTTCAATAGGAGCATATTATTTAATCGGAGTCAATCAACCTATCATAATTCATGTTATATCATTTGATTTTAGAGAATTCTTTGGAGTATAAATTTACTTCACACATGGTTATACCGATAAGATGAAAACAAACTACAACAATAATAACGTATCAATAAAATGCAAATGAATTGTCACTAAAAAAGATTTAACTTCAATTTTTCTACGTTAATTTTACAGAGATGATTAATGATTTCATAAAAAATTTATAACTTATTTTAAATTATAAATTATGTTTCTTGCATAAAATATATTTATATAAATTAAACTAAAGAAATACGTATATTTTAATTACATAAATTGAAAAGTGGCTATTTGTAAATTTTTATCTAATTGGGGGTTGTTGGATACCAAATTTCTTCTTATGGTTAGGCTTTGTTTGGTACGAGATTAAAAATATTATTCCGAGATAAATTTATATCGTCAATTAAATATCATATAAATTTCATTCAACTTACATTTCGTTTAGATGATTGTTAAGTATTCTTTCATAATGCATCATATTATATTAGTATATTGTTTTAATGAATATATAACATTTAGATAAATTTTATCATTTTCAGTTATTTTATAATCTCACATCTTAATATTTAAAAACATACAATCCCTGATATAACAGTTCCAACTAAAAAGAACTAAAAGGGTGAAATAATTTTTCATTATCTCAGTTGAAGTACTGAGCCTCCCGATATCAGTACTTCAACTAGTCTCCATGTTCCTCGAATGGATCTCTTAGTTGTTGAGAAGGTTGCCCAAAAGCGGTATATAAGACGTACCCAGTAAAACTTACAAATAAATTAGATATAAAAACGGCGACTAGGGTTGTTGTTTCCATTCTTATCATATTTATATAATTTCAAGACCCTAATGGATCTATGATAGGATTGTTTATTTACAACGGAATGGTATATAAAGTCAACAGATCTCAATGAATACAATAGGATTTATGGCTACACAAACTGTTGAGAACAATTCTAGATCTGGGTAAAGCCGTAAAGACACGACACACCAAATTGATTGTTACCTAATATGAGATTTTTCGTCATTATCTAACCGTAAACATCTCTTTACTTGACTATTTGAACTTAAGTACACCGTTAAATTCTCATCAAGTTTAAGGGTGTTCTCAATAGTTCTTTCGATTTTTTTTAATAACAACCTTATGCACCTACAAGAGTTTGAGCTCACTTGATGTGTTTAGTAAGTTCAGTTAGTCAAATAAAACTATTTTCAAGTTTGTCAATACTTCAGGAACAAAACTAATAATTTATCCCAACAGTTCAGCGATGTTTTTCAATACTTCTCTGTTCGGTCGTATTCATAATTGCATCAGGTCTTCAAGGTGAACAACCTCTGGTCGATGGAACAACGCAGGCAAGGAAAGTTGATAAAATGGAACCGTAACTTCAGAAAAAGGATTCGCTCGGAGGGCTGCGGCACGGGGTCCAATCTCGAACCCGTCGGCTGTCGATGGACTGCTCGAGCTGCTCCCGCAGCGAGAGCGGATCTCACAGTGTGCTGATCGGAAGACGGACTGGGAACGGGTTCCTTCGGGGGCCTTCCCCGCGCGTTGAACAACCAACTCAGAGCTAATACGAACAAGGGGAATCCGAGTGTTTAATTAAAGAATTATAATTTCGAGATAATTTAAAAATCCTCATTACCAAACAACCCCTTAGAATGGTACCCCACCACCACTCACCAACTTTTTCTATTTTTTTCTACTTGTATCCTCCTAACCTCACTTGCCCCCTTTGTACCAATCACCACCAAGCTGCTTTTACTATAAAAAAAGCTTCAATTTTTTTCAAGATTCTTGCCAAATCTTGAATCTTTAACACAATTTTTCACAAATCCAACACCCCCATTTTCAAATTTTCAAGAAAATGAAGGTAATTGAGAAGATTCAAGAAGCAGCCAAGACTGACAAAGTGATATTTTCGTTCGAATTTTTCCCACCAAAGACTGATGATGGGGTTGAAAATCTGTTTGAAAGAATGGAAAGAATGGTTGCTCATGGTCCATCTTTTTGTGATATAACATGGGGTGCTGGTGGTTCAACAGCAGATCTGACACTTGAGATTGTTAATAGGATGCAGAATATGGTGTGTGTTGAATCTATGATGCATTTGACATGTACAAATATGCCAGTTGAAAAAATTGATCATGCTCTTGATACAATTAAGGCTAATGGTATTCAAAATGTTCTTGCTCTTCGTGGAGATCCTCCTCATGGTCAGGATAAGTTCGTTCAGGTTGAAGGTGGATTTGCTTGTGCTTTGGATCTGGTAAAATTTGTAACTTTTGCTCTTTGTTTTTTCATATTGGATCTAGTTTGCATTATCATATTCATAATTGTTTGAATTGTGGACTGAATACATATATAGACACTCAAAGTTGACATGATTATTCACTTAGACATGTTCCTGTTGAGCACTCAGCCTAAACACATTCGTAGTTACTTAATCGTGTTATGCTTCAGTTTGTCCCTTTGCGTGTTGGCCTGATTCTCGGACACGATTTATCCAAATGTGTTTGCTTTTTGGATGGTGATGAGATATGAAAACAGGACTCTAGTTGATTGCTCTGATACCATGTTAAATTGTGCGACCACTTTGTTTAAAAGGTTAAGCTTTTAGATGTTATGTTCTGGTTGGTGGGATGTTTGTGGTAGTAGTTAGAGAGAGCACACTTTTGATTACTTAATTATGTTATGTCTCGATATGTCCTTTCATGTGTTGGCCTGATTCTCAGATCCAATTTATCCAAATGTGTTTGCTTTTTGGATGGCGATGAGATTTGATATCCGAACTAGTTGCTTGTGTGATCAACTCGTTTAAAAGGTTAAGCTTTTAGTCATTGTGTTATGGTTGGTGTGATATTTGTGGTAGTATTTAGAGATAACACACTTTTTAATTACTTAATTATGTTATGTCTCGACATGCCCCTTCATGTGTTGGCCTTATATTCGGACACCGACTTGTAGAAATATGTTTTGGTTTTGGGTGACGATGAGATTTGAACTCAAAGACTAGTTTCTTGATTTGATACCATATTAAATTGTGTGGACCACCTCATTTAAAAGTTTCTTTTAGACTTTATGTTATGGCTGGTGCAATATTTGGCTCAGTAGTTAGAGAGAACACACTTTAAATTTTGTAAGTCTCAATGCGTACCTTCACATGTTGGCCTGATTTATGGACCCAAATATTTTTAGCTTTTTCAGTGTCGACGAGATTTGAACTTAGGACCAGTTGTTTGCTTTGATACCATGTTAAATTGTGGAACCAGCTTATGTAAAAGTTTTAAGTATTTAGAGATTATGTTATGGCTGGTGCAATATTTGTGTTTGTATTAATTGATTTTCTTTTGGTTTTAGGTGAAGCATATGCGTGCCAAGTATGGGGATTACTTTGGGATAACTGTTGCAGGTTATCCAGGTTGGTGGCTACTGCTATCTTGGGCTTTACGTTGTTTATTTCGACAAATATGGACCGTGATTTACTTATATCGCATTAGTCTTTAAAGCAGAAACGAGTTCTCGTTTTTCTGTTGTTTGTGTGCTGTTACTGAATGCTAATTTGATTCTTTTTCAGAGGCACATCCTGATGTTATACCTGCTAATGGAATAGCTACCAAAGAGATTTATGAAAATGACCTTGCTTACCTTAAGAAAAAGGTAGTCTATTCCCAGCATTACGTTTTTCATACGAAGGATGTAATGCTTGTTGTATTAATCTGGCATCAAAGGGAATATTTTATGTTGCTTTTGATTTGTTTATGAGTTTGAGGTACTTATGTTATCCTGTATTCTACAGGTTGACGCTGGAGCTGATGTTATTGTAACTCAACTCTTCTACGATACTGATATTTTCCTGAAATTTGTCAATGATTGCCGCCAAATTGGAATTAACTGCCCCATCGTTCCGGGTATCATGCCCATTAACAATTATAAGGGCTTCTTGCGCATGACTGGATTTTGCAAGACTAAGGTATCCCCATATTATGCGTTACATTCAATAAAAAATAATATTGCTAATTAAGACATAAGTTGTTCATGTTTAATGCTTAAAAGTTGATTAGCAGTTCCTGCATCATAGACACTCAGTTGTCTTTAATTATGTTGTAGATTCCGGATGAGATAATGGCTGCGTTGGAACCTATTAAGGACAATGAAGAGGCTGTCAAAGCCTATGGAATTCACCTTGGAACTGAAATGTGCAAAAAGATTTTAGCCACTGGCATTAAGAGCTTGCATCTTTATACATTGAACATGGAGAAATCAGCATTGGCCATTTTGATGGTTTATTCTCTTACCTTCGAACTTTCTACTTCGAAATTTATGAAACAATCATGATCTATAATATAGGCAAGAATTCAACTTACAAATGTGAGATGTCTTGGATATGCAGAATCTTGGATTAATCGAAGAGTCCAAAATTTCTAGGCCATTGCCTTGGAGACGTCCTGCAAATGTTTTCCGTGTTAAGGAGGATGTGCGTCCTATATTCTGGTATGTAGAGATGTGAATTAATGCTGAGTACAACTCTTATATTGTGATGATAATCTGATCTACCATCGTCGTAGTTTCTTGTTCTTCGATTTCTGTGACTATTTGTTGTTTCTTATACTTCAGTTATCATATTATTTAGTTGTTGTTACTGTTCATTTCTGTTAGCATGCTATGTAGTGTTTCCTTATTACTTGCCACAGCTTCTCCGCTTCCGTAGTTTCTCTATCCAAAACTACTTTGAATTGCTTTCCTTTTCTTTTTTTTGAGCTGAGGGTCTATCGGAAACAACCTCGCACCTCTCTACCTACCATAAAGGTAGGGATTACACTGAGTTCTGTTGTTGTTGTAATCTGATCTGTCATTGTCAACGATGGTAGGGCGAATCGTCCAAAGAGCTACATCTCAAGGACCACAGGTTGGGATGAATACCCACGTGGTAGATGGAGCAATGCTCAAAGTCCATCATATGGAGCACTTACCGATTATCAGGTAATGGCAACTTGTTCTTTTCGTATAGATCTCTCCGAGGAATAATTAGTTAAATCATTTACGAATAATTGACGAGTTTTCTTCTTTTGTACCTCTACAGTTCATGCGTGCACGCTCAAGAGATAAGAAGCTTCAAGAGGAATGGGCTGCGGCTTTGAATAGCATGGAAGATATCTACGAGGTATGATTTTCAGATACAGTTCATTTCTTGTCAAAACCAAAAAATTGTTCCGAACGTTTGGTACTAACAGAATTTTCACATCAGAAATTCAAGGACTACTGTCTTGGAAAGCTCAGAAGCTGCCCGTGGTCTGAGTTAGATGGTCTTCAGCCAGAGACAAAGATCATAAACGAAAAGTTGGGTCAGGTCAACACGAAAGGCTTCCTGACTATTAACAGCCAACCAGCAGTTAATGCTGAGAAGTCCGACTCTCCTTCTGTTGGTAAGTTCGGTTCCTAAACCTTCCACCTGAATACACTATCCTCCCCAGGCCCCACAATGCGGGACTACACTGGATATGTTGTTGTTTTTCCATTTATAGCGACTTTTTTATTGACCGGCATATTGATCTTTTTCTGCAGGATGGGGTGGCCCCGGCGGATATGTTTATCAAAAGGCATACTTGGAGTTCTTCTGCTCTCAGGAGAAGTTGAACGCTCTCGTTGAGAAATGCAAGTCTTTCCCTTACCTAACTTACATGGCTGTAAACAAGGAAGGAAACTGGATCTCCAACGTCAACCAAACCGATGTCAACGCTGTGACATGGGGAGTTTTCCCAGCTAAGGAAATTATACAACCAACTGTCGTTGATCCCGCCAGCTTCATGGTATGGAAGGATGAGGCATTTGAAATCTGGTCAAGAGGATGGGCTCAATTATACCCAGAGACTGATCCATCAAGAAAACTGCTTGAACAAGTATGTATTTAACAACTTATTCTCTTTTCGTTAAGAAATATGACTTTCTGAGATAATAACTATTACTTGATCATCCGTGAAATCAACCTTGCGTATGGTTCAGTACTCATCCTTCTCAACTTCAACCAAATATTGTCCGAACGCCTTTGTGTTATGTAGTTGCTCTTATACATACCGATAAATATGTATCTGTTGTTTTTTCGTTACAGGTTCAGAACAGTTACTTCTTGGTCAGCCTCGTCGATAACGACTACATCAATGGTGATTTGTTTTCCATCTTCAAGGATATCTGAAGTTAACCAAGAAAACTCAGTTTCTCAACTTTTTTTAGTCCCATTTTATTCCAAGAATTTTTACTGGATATTGTTATTATTGTTGTTGTTCTATGTTCTTATAATAGGAATAATTTAAAGGGATTTGTTCCCTTCAATTTATTCTTTTTTCTCTTCAAATTTGATGTACTTTGCCTTTTAAGGCTTCAATCTTTACAAATTTATAAACAAATATCCTTACACACCTCTTGTTCTATGTGCAATTATTTATGGATGAGTTACACATTTGGTCGATCGGTTAAAATAAGGGAAAAATGATAAACATATCTCTGAACTATTGTAAATGATATGTAGATATCTTTCGTCATACTTTTATTGATGTTCTTGCCGTTTAAAAATTAAGTATATATGCCTCACTCTAACGGAAGACTGATATGGACACGTGGTGCAATTTATCCGTCGATATGATATTTAATAAATATCGGATTGGTGGATAAGATTATGACACATGTATATCCGTTAGTATAAAGGTATATATGCTCTAGTTTTTTACGACAGAGACATTAATATCTCAAAAGTATGATTAAAGGTATCTGTTTACATTTACAATAGTTTAGATGTATATTTGTCTTTTCTCCGATATAAAAAAAGTATACACTATTGTGTATTAAAGATGCATTTAGTTGGCAACTAGGTTTGTTTATTTTTTAAAATTTTACGACTACTTAATGAGTATGAATGTATCTGAATGATAAAGATTATAGAAGGTTATCCATCTCGCTCATCGCTGACCATTCTATATTATCATTAGTGTCACTATCGCTCACCGTACTACCCTTCACAACCACCATCTTGATCAATCATAACTATCACCGTAGGAAGTCTCACCACCATTACAATCGTTGTTGTCAATCATTATTACTACACAATATCCAATTACCATCATCTACCAACAATATATAACGTCAATCACTATTATTGGTCACTACATACCACTATTAGTTAAGCTATCGGCCTATCACCATTCAACCACCACTACTATCAACTATTATTCACAATCACTACCATCACCAACCACGACATCAATCATCAAATCAAAATTATCACCGCTAGTAATCACCACTATGAATCATCATACCTTTTTGTTTTTCGAACCTATGATTAAAAAAAAAATACTTATTTCTTTGTGCTTTTACAAATTCAACATTTTTCCTATAATATATATAAAACAAGTATCATTTGCACACAATAAAAAAATATATTCTTCCTTTAAGTTTGATTTGTTAAATAAAACAGTGAAATCAATATTAATAAATATTCTAAAAAGAATTTAATTAGAATTATCACACAAAAATAAATATTTATTTAAAAATATATAAATAGCTTGTCGAATTCACTCTTGAATATCTTATCAATCAGAACTAAGTAGAACACAAGGAATTTTTTTACATAATAATTAACCGATCGAATTCAATATTTTTTTTTTCTAAAAGAGAAAATGATAGAAAATGCATAAAAAAATAAAAAAAATAAGACAAAATTCTCTGAAGTTTTTTATTAATACATGAACGCATCATGATATCAAATACATTCATTGATCAAGACTAAATATTTTATATTTTCAAAAATAAAAAATTACAAACACACAAACAAAAAAAAAAAAAAAACTTTTGTTCCACTTGTTGAAAAAGCTTGGCCTCCCTTGTATACTTGATCTCCTCCTTGCTTTTTTTTATTTTTCTTTGCTCAAAAATGAATAAAATTCACAAAATAATGAAAAATAAAATAAAATAAAATAATTTTTTTTAAAATTTTAATTAGCTTTGTAAGGAGTAGGTTTTGGCATATCCTTAACAATGCCACATAATAAATCATTATCAGGCATGTTGTACTCATCTTTAATTGATTTATTTGGAGAAAGGACACTAAAATATAATTGATGTCCCAAATAATTTCTCTCCAATGAATTTGATCTAAAATTCCATAATCCAGCATTGTCAAGTGTTGTCATTATAACTGCAAATGATTTTGGGTAAACTTGGATTGTGTTTCTACTCACAGCATCAAGCAAGTTGTAGTTCTTTCTCCTCTCTGGGGCCCACTTCCCTGGTTCGATTCTGTATTGACAGTGTAAAAAATATTTATAAATATCACATCAACTATATTAGTCTAGTAAAAAAAATCATACGATTCTTCATGGAAAGTATAGTATCCATAGAATTCAGTAATTTTGGTTCAATAGAGGGGGGGGGGGTTGGAAAATCGCTTTAGGTCATAGTGTGAAAAAGGGGGTGGGTGGGTGGGGAATCATTTTAGGTCACATATTCGAATCTTCGATCTGATACTGTGGCGGGGGTAGGAGGGGTGGGGGGTTAGAAATTGTTTTAGGTCACATGCATGTTCGAATCCCAATGTGACATGTTAGTGATTTTTTGAATGTTAAAATTCTGACTCTGTTACGAACGATGAAAGATGAGAGAGAAACTTACGCAACAGCAAAGAATGAGTGTCCTGACAAATGCCATGATTGAACACTTTTGCCATGATTCTCAATGACTATCTCAACATAGTTGCGGTAAGTGGCATTGACCACATTAGGTGCAAGTGTGATCTTATCTTGTCCTGCTTGTCCTGGTTTAGGTTCATATTCATCCTTGATCAGATCATACTTGAACACCTTGTCAGCAGCACCATAATACTCAGCCAACTTGATTGGGGTAGTGGGGTCCACATGGGACACACCGTTCAAGGCGTAACGGAGTTTACCATCAACTTGGCCAGCTGATGTGACTAGCTTGATGGTTCGGGTGATGTTGATTTGACCATAGTGGTAAGATCCTTGAGGGTTAGGTCTAGCTGCACTTGCTGTTAAATTCCAACGGAATGAACGGAACTGGTTGAGGGACCACGCCCACCCTTCGGGTGCCTTAGGCAACTCAGGTGAGGCGGGGCCCTTACCATTAGCGTAACGGATAGTAGCTGTGGCCACGTGTGAGTCTTTAGTGAACCTTGTGGATGCCACGAGGAAATAGTCTTTTGGTTCCTGGTTAGCAGTTACCAAAACGGAGAAGCATTGTCCCAAATGGATATCAATAGATTCGTAAACATTTTGCACGGTGTGTGAACCTTCAATCTCAACGAGCTTCAAGGTGTGTCCCTGCATCCTTACATTGATAGAATCCTTCAATCCAACATTACAAACCCTAAACCTGTACGTCTTTCCAGGTGTCACGGTGAACATCGGCTCGTCTTTACCATCACCTTTACCGCTCTTACCATTTATAACAACACCTGTCGGCCTTCCAAGAGCGCGTCCACTATCCAACATCCTTTTCAATTCGACGTGGCTCTTGGTATACCAATCACCCACAAGGACCATATGGTCAGCCTCAGGGGTCTCAAATGGGACTGGGATCAAAGCACGACTAAGTACACTAATACCACCATAACCACCAGCAGCGCGATGCGTGCTTGTAGTAGGGTAGTAATAGTAACTACCGATTTGATCCTTGACCTGGAAACGATAAGTGAAATTAGTACCGGGAAGGATAGGGCAATTGTTACCTAGGGTTCCTTCTTGCCATGAGTTTTTCCTTTGTTGGATTCCACTCCATGTGAAAAGAAGTGGTTCATCTAATTGATTAAACACATTAACAACAACATTATTATTTGATGTTCCATTAATTCTAGGCCCAGGGAATTGACCATTAATTAATATAACTTTTTGAGGTACACCAAGTGGAGAAAGGGTGCCATAAGTAACTTTCCATTCATGAAACAAATAAGGATCCTCTCCATTTACTGAAAAAATATTCAAGGTTATTGCTAACAAAATTGCTAGCACACAACCCAATTTTTTATTCATTTTTTTTCGATTTTTTTTTTTATTTTATACTTTTTTTTACTCTCGTGTTTCTTATGGTTTTTTTTTCGATTCTTTAAAACTTTGTTTTGATCGAATCGAAAAAACCCAAAAAGAGAACCTGAGAGAAAAAAAAAGAAAGGAAAACAATTATTATTTATTACAACATAGAAAGGAAAGGATGATGATATTTTGATAATGAATTTGATCTATTTATATTGTAAACAATAAAGGTAATAGCCATTCATATTTTCCTTTTTTTTCTCCGTAAATAATGCTTTTCTTTTGGTTTTTATTTTCTCAGGTTGTTTTGGTCTTCCTTTAATTTCTCTATGATTCACACAAAATTGAAAAGTCAAAATCAAATCGAAAAAAAAAAAAAAACTATTGAAAATTTATAACTATACACGTGTGTATACATTTTTATTTATTTTTTAACAATGTATATTAATTCTTTGCCCTCTTGATTCATTGTGTAGGTTTTTTTATTTTATCTTCTAATTTGATTAAGTCAAAGAATCTATTTTCATGTTAAACGTAATTTAACTTCGAGTCTTTTAAGTTATTCGTCATTGTTTAATTCAAAGGAAAAAGGATAAATATATCCCTAAACTATCGTAAATGGTACGCAAATACTTCCGTCATACCTTTAGGGCATTAGTATCCCTGCCGTCCAAAATTTAGAGCATATATACCATTTATACTAACGAACATACACGTGTCATAATCACATGTCCCTATTTAGTTTTCCGCTAGAGTGAAGGGCATATATACTCTAATTTTTGAATAGCAGGGGCACCAATGTCCAAAAATATGACGAAGGATATCTACCTGCCATTTACGATATTCAGGGGTATATTTGTCTTTTTTCCTTAATTGAATTATCATCGCAATTTCTTCATAAATAACTGTTCTTTTAAAAAAAATTGCAAAATTCTTTGACACTACATATATATATTTATTTTTTCTCTTCAATAAAACTATACAAGTAATGACTAACATAAATAAGAACACATTATTTCAAATAAAAGTACAAAGGTATAATATAAATAACAAAAATTTGGAAAGAATAGTGAAGAGTACAATGCGACTTCTCTATAACAGTCATCCTCTATAGCAGCAAACCATATCGTTATAGAGAGGTTCGAGTGGTATACAAAATTAGGTTGAGCAAGCTGACTGAAGTTCAGCTGCATTTTGCTCATCAGTAAGATCGATAGACATGGCATGAGGTATTCTATGGCGTTTCAATATACGCGATGTGGCTATTCTTGCAGATTCATAATTCAAAACAATCACCCTCTCATCATCTAAATCGAATCTAACGTTCTTTTGGTTACCATCTTCCACGAGTTGACGTAAATGTTTCAGATTCAGAACTTCTACACCGTTAACCTTCTTCACCTGTAACAAAATGGTCCAAAATTTCCGGGGAAACAAAGAGGAATATGATTAAAAGGCGTCAATTCGCTGTCTTTCTTAAGAAGAGAATGAAGTAATAGAAGCAACGAGTGTTTTACCTGTAACTCAGCAAGGCGCTCATAACCAGCATTAATATCATCCATCAACACCTAATTAATCACGAAAGGTCACGTTAGTAGCATATATTGTGTTGATCTGTGAGTACAATCTTAAGGAAAATCAGAGTTTCGTCTCTATGTAAAATGTTAGATTATTATGCTGAGAAGTAAACGTTAAAGAAAACACCAAAAACTGAACAAAACAAATGCATCTATAGTTTGTTATATATGAAGTTGGACAAATGAAATAGATTGGCCAACGTGAGACATGTCTTATATCTTGCCATGAAAAAAAACCCGACTTTAGCCACATTGCAAGAAAGTGTCACTTAAAATATTTATGTGCTTGAACGTGCATCAGGTCGATAGGCTTGTGGACTCGGTGGATGGGAAATATTTTCTGAGCATATGAGATGGCTTGACCAGAACTGATCAGGTAGAGAGTTGGGAAGTGATAGGTTAACGGACTTTATCATGCCAGCAATAAGGGTGTATCATGTTGCGGATTCAACAATCAAACATTACAAGCGCATAGACTCGCAAAAGGTCTACCCATTTGGATACAACGGTTTTGCAATTCCTCAGCATACGTTTAGCATGTGAAATCATAACGAAATTTCATGGTCACTTTTTTCTTCTGTTTTACTTTTTTTTTTTATTGAGAGAAATTATTTAAGTTTTCCATTTGACAGAAGGACAAGAAACTGTAGATCATACCTGTGAAAGGATGACGAATT
Source organism: Solanum lycopersicoides (assembly GCA_022817965.1). Classification (NCBI taxonomy): domain Eukaryota; kingdom Viridiplantae; phylum Streptophyta; class Magnoliopsida; order Solanales; family Solanaceae; genus Solanum; species Solanum lycopersicoides. The sequence continues at coordinate 3,829,806 of CM040628.1, read as the reverse complement.
GTTCGCCAGGCTTCTTAGGTAGTTCCCGAAGTGCCCGTTCACACAACCGACGGGGTGAGGTATTATACCATTCTTCTCCATACTCGTGAAGGAATGGTTGAGTTAATGGAATAAAGACGAGACCAGCAAAAATGAAATAACTCGGAAGCTTGTCAAATTGATGAACTGGAACAAGAGGTTGCAGCTGCATAATATGTAGTAGTTGTTAGATACAGTAGATTAACGCCAAAGTAACCATTATATTTACAATCATATAAGTTAAAAGTGTTCACTTTAAGGTTTAGCAGAAACTACAGTCGTCATCTCAACACCCTAATTCTATGCACCAGATCTTGACAAAGCAAAAATTAACCTTGGCCAAATCCTGCACCCAGAATACTTCTAACAGCACAGTGTGTGACACTCCCAAAACACCAGGCAGTCTGAACTACTTTTCGACATCCTAGTTCTACGCCTAAAAAGGGAATACGATCTGGGGCTGGGGAGGGGGACGGGGGAGGGGGATTTCATTTAGTTCATGAACTAATCATGCAGGTACAGTAATAGAATATTTTTTAAGCGGTAAATAATAATTTAGGGATTGTCATGCAGTGAATAATAGTGTATGAATTGTCGACCTCCAAAACTCCCTATATCTAGGGTCATGATTAGGGTATAATCATCCTACAGGACAGGGGTGACTCGACGGTGTTAAAAAAAGACATGTGTCTTAGGCCACCAAATTTAAGAGGCCTCATTTTTTATAATAATAGGTTATATGTTATTATTTTTTAAAACCAATATTGATACTATTTGTAGAAAAAGTAAACATTTTATGAAGTGAAGGGATTATTAGAAGAAATTTGACATATTTGGAGTACTATATCTAATGAAAAATAATTTAAAATAAGAATAGTTATTTTATCATATGAAAACTAGAAGAAATAAATTATATAAAAGTTAATTAACAATTTGAATTTGAGGCCTCGTTTGATTTTTGCTTTAGGCCACTAATACGCTTGAGCCGCTCCTGCTACGGGAAGGTTGACGATTAGCATACATCCTATCCTTATACCCTCATCATCGACCTAGGCCTCTACCCCTCCTAAAACCTGAAAAATTAGTTCAGTTCGATAAAAGTGACTTACAGGATGAAGCGTGATCTTGAAGTCATGCACTTCACCATCCCTCAAGACTTCAAGTTCAGCAGTTTCATTTGGTTTCTTCATAGATACGAGATGGTCAAATGAGATTCTCTCTCTGTTTCGGAAAGGAACTGCAAATCATAAGCAATCTCAGAAGTCGGAACTTCAGATGATGGAGAACAAGGATGCAGAATGGCAAACTTTTCTAGCACAAAATAAGTTATCCCAGCCTTAACAATTCTCATATCCTGCACACCACTTATGCAGTTCTGGTACAATTACGAGCTATCCACATGCAAGAGAAAACTCAAAATGAAAAGAGCCTAGACTCTAGGATATCCATCTTACCAAGGGAAGTCACAAAAATTACTCATAGTTGCAAGCTACAAGAAGATGAATGCTTTTAAGTTGATGCTACCCTGCTTACAGAATACAATGGCAAGAACCATCATTTTACCTCAAAAACATTTAAAGCAAGAAAAAAGCATTTCTTGCTTGTGCAATAGATTATGGGGAAAAAGGAGAGAACCCTCCAGTCTGGTAGCTTACAGTAACTGCAAAGAAGGGGAGGGCTCTTCAGTGTGGTCTTATACTAGTTTAACTATTGCATACAAGAATCACAATAAAGAGAGGAGCAAGAGCAATCAGAGGATTCTACCTGTTCCATCACTTGCTATGGGGACACCATCAAATGAGAGGACTATATCGTCTTTCTTTAATACTCTAGAAGCATCAGAAAGTGGATTGATTCGGCTAACAAGTACACCTGTCATTTTTGACTGCATTTGGAAGTATTCTCGAATTTGTGCATTTTCAGTAGGTTGGCATGACAAGCCCAGAGAGCAAAACCCAACGTAATCACCACGTTCTTCTACGCCAGATATAAAATGCTTTATCACAGGAACAGGAATAATATAGCTGCAAAATCCAACCAGAAATAGAACTTGTAAGATCAACCTAGAAGACTGTAATTCTTTTTTCTAATAACAGAAGATTTTTTTCTCCGAAGTAGATTGTTTAATCAAGAAGGATCAGTTTAAATTTGACTGCTTGCAGCATGGCTAAACAAACATAGACTAAAACTATTAATTGTCATCAAGCAAATCTCAGTATCAACTGTAATGTCACAACTAAGAGAACAATATCATGACGCTAGAGCCAAAGGGCTTCAAGTCAAGCTTCATATTCGTAAACGCATGAACAAAGACTGTTTCAGAAAATTAAAGAACTATTTTTTTACCAATTAAAGAACTGAATCAAAAGATGAAGAATAAACTGATAGAGAAACTAGGACAAGCGGGCCAGAAAAATGAAAAAACAGGGAGAGAAGATTTGCAGAGAAATAAATGTTAAAGAAGAATTACATGCATTCAGATTCAGGCCAACGAAATAAACGTCAGAACCCAGTTGGGTTTACTTCCAGTTTCTTTATTTCCCATAGAAGGGAAGCAGGGAGGGGAGGATCCGAAGTTCGTTCCCTACTTTCTTTTTTTTCATTTTAACAAGCAAGCTGATATGAAAAATTGTGACTGAATCACAAAAAAATACAATTACAAAGGAAAGGTTAAAGCCTGATTGCAAATAGGAGCTGAGTGGATATCAGCGTATATTCCCCATCAATATTTAACTAAATAATATATGGTAGAGCAAGCAATAAATGAAGCAGTGGAACTCGATCTTCATGGTAGTTATGGAGACACAGAGTGACAAAAAAAATTCTAATTTACCCAATATTCTCTGCACCCGAAAGGTTTTGGAAAGCAACTCCAGCAACTTTGTCACCCATGATTGCTGGTCCTCCACTATTCCCTGGATTTATAGCCGCATCAATTTGTATTGCCAATAGTTGACTAGCCCCATGTACATATTGTGTAGGTTCAACCCTTGAGACGACACCTTTTGTGACAGATATATTGTCTCCCCCTAGAAAAAAGTGAATATCATAATGATTGGTAGAGAACTCATCAGATGCAGGTATTTAATATAGTAATATTTGCCACAAGATTGTTAAGTAAAAAGATAAGTTATTTTGCCACAAGAAATGAAGCTCCTATTTTTTACAGGATTTGATAAATGGAAGGAAATTGTTTATGACATGGAACAAACTAAGATGAAGGGAGCCCAATTTCTCAGTAGAAAGAAAAGCAATGTGCATTTATTTAAACTTTTGAATGAAATGAGCCCTAATATATATATATATATATATATAGGATTCGTAATGATGACCCCACTTGTGGGATTACACTGGGTATGTTGTTGTTGTTGCTGTTTTTGTAGATTCCTAATGCTGACCCCAATTAATTTGGATTGAGGTGCAGTTGATTGATTGATTTTGTGAGAAAACGTGAATAGAAAGAGCCTGTTTGTGACTTGTGATTCAATAGTCAGTTTTTTTTAAAGAGGTTTAACATCCCATTGCTAAACATGAACACTATAATATCACACAAACAATAGGAAAACAACAGAAAGCCTCAGAATTTGAATCAAGTGTGAGGTTTACATTTCATGTTGAATCAATTAGAAGAAAAAATATTACCTTGAGGATAACCAACAACAGACACAGCTTCTTGGAGAAATGGAACATCACCAAGCTCCAAAGAGTTCATGCCCTCCCAGAATTCTTCACTTTCTACTACCAGAATAGCCAAGTCGCATTCATGACCAACAGCCTGAACTGTTGCTCTATACTTGGTTGGAGAACCATGCTTTCGTACAAGTACAAATGTATGATCAGCCACAACATGAGCATTTGTCAGGATTCTCTTTCCGGGAATAACAAAACCTATAATATTAAGAATGCAAAATTTAAAAAAGAAGTTACCATACACAAAGGGAAGGGATGGGGAAATGAACTGCCAATAACAAGGTGGAAGTTCACATATCCAACCAACTAGGAACCTTGGAGCTACAATATCAAATATGTTATGCTCAGAAGCGGATCTAGGATTAGGATTTGAATTTTATGGGTTCTTACAGCAATCTCGAGTTAAAATACAATTATAACTAGGTTTGTTATCAAATATAAGTGGATTTAAAATACATATACAGAGCTTAGACAAAAGCTATCGGCTTCCAGTGAACCCGTAGGTTACACTCTGATTTGTCACTGCTCATGCTTCAATCCTAAACTAGTTAAGAGTCTCCCATGTCTAATATCATGCCAAGAACAAAACGAATTGTTTTCCATTCCCAATCATGAACCCAATGAATCTGGAGAAATTTTTCCATCCTTTCGCAAAACACTAATCAGACTTCCATAAACATGTCTCCCATATTTTGCCTCTTCTTAGAAAACAAATCTCAATTCTTGCAACCTTTGGGTTAACGGCGAACTATTTATGTTAATGAACAAGAACTTCATAAAAGATAGCATTTTTACAAGGCTTCCTTAGTTAAAGAGGTGTGGGAATCTTAGTAGCTCATTTGGTCGGCTATATAAACTTTTAGATTGTTGGTGAGGGTTCGATTACTCAACTCGTAATCCCCTACCCCGATTTTTTTTTACAAATGGTCAATATTGTCACCAAGAAGTTAACTTTACTTTCAGAATCCACAAAAATCTCACAATATACAATGCCAAGTCTTAAAAAGGAAACATATAGAGAATGACTTTCTGGAAGAGAAATGTAAGAGAAACAATACCAGAGCCCGTCGTTTCGCGCTGAGACTTGTTCTGCCATGGAAGGAAGTAATTAGGACTGCTGGAAACAGTAAATATCTTAACTACAGAATCCAATGCTAGCTCAATTGCTAAATAAGCATCCAAAATTCCATCAGATAAGCGCGGCGCTACTCGTTCTACCTCCAATAAAGCAACTCCAGCAACTGATAAATTAGATTCAACACTATCATTTTCCTCATCTCTCTCAGTATTAGGTGCATTACAAATCGAGCTATTTGAACTCAACGTGGAAAAAAATGAGGCCGAAGCAGATATATTCCCAAAACTACTACTGTAACTGAACGGTATGAATCTCCGGTAACTCACCGGCACTATGCCGGCCATTGCAGAATCTCCAGCAATTATAGGGCATTGAAAGTGGAGCTGTCTGTTTAAGAGTCTCCGTGATGCACGGAGAGTAGAACCTATTCGCAACATCGAAACCGGCGTAACTCCGGTGACGTTCGCCGGAGCTCAACCTAATACGCCGGTGCCGTTAAAGCGCGCGCAAGGGGGAAAAGGGTTTTAGGCCTTAATTGGAGATTCTAAAACCCTTCAAGAAAGAGAAAAACTTAAAATTTAAAAATAATTAAAAATAAAAAAATTAACTACTTTGAGTATTTTAAATTTTATTTTTCTAAAATTCAAAAAAATAAAAAAAATTCAATGTACAAAAACTCACAACATGTTTCTCGGACGAGTTGGTTGAGTAAAGAATCTTCAAAATGGGGTAGCGTGAGGTTGATATCACATGTGTGTTTCTTGATCGAGTTCGTTATCGGGTACGGCCATGAGCTGGTTTGGAGAATTACGGGGTCTTACTTATTCAGGAAGACTTGTTTCTGAAGTGAAATAAGTGATAGATTCGATATTTATAAAAGAATGATCAAGACCATAAAATTCTTTCATACCTATATATACAATTGAATATATATAAGAAAGTTCACATATCGAGTTTGTCGAAAAAAAAACCTACTTGAAAATATTACTCCTTTAATATTAGGAAGAGATGAACAAATAGCTATTTTTGAAAACTATTTTAGTGTGTAGATACTTTTTAATGCAAAAATTAATATTTTGATTAAAATATCGCCAGTTAAAATACGAGAAAACTTCAAAAGATCTTTTATTAGAGTTTGAATTTTATGAATTATACATATATAAAATAAGTTAGTTTTAAGTTGATTATCGACCTATTCCAATTCTTATCCTTTATTTGAATTTGAAATCGATAATTTTAATTTAAATAGAATAATAATATTATCGATGAAGATTCATACAACCGATCGAAAGTATTGAACTCAATAGGGCCTGCAACAAACAAACTGATGCCAAATGTACAAATAAAATTCTTAACAAATATTAATTTCCTCTTATTATTATTTTCTATTTGGAACATTTCCTTTGTATTAGCCGGCCAAATAGCAACATTCACTATTAAATAATTAAAATAAGTACTATTAATAATTGTCTTTTAAGATTGCCATAAAAAAGTTATCAAGAAATAAAAAGTATATACTTGTTATTATTAGTTGTTAGAAAAGACTTGCTTTTGAGTCCAAAAATAAATCATTTCAAACTTCTAGTTCATTCCATTTTCTTTTAATAGTTTAATCGTGAGATTTCTGATAGCGATAATTACGAAACATGAATAGAGATGAAGATCTTCTTTTGTTTACGAACATGTATAAGCGCGAAAAAAATGATCTAGCTAGCCTTCTTCTCCCTGTCCCTGATGAATTTGAGGCAAATGGTAGTATAACTTTACTTTTTATTTTGTAATTTTTTCGACACGTTTTTATGGAGAAGTACGAATTCATATAGCCGATCCCAACTTGTTCGGGACCGAAATAAATCTATTGTTGTTGTTTTCTTGTAGGAAATTATGCACTATATAGAATGACTTCTAGCAAAAAAAGTCAAGTGGGATTGGATTACATGATGAATAATGAAGTTGGAAAAAATGACTATGACTGGTAAAATTTAATTATATTTTTATCATATTGTTGCACTAAGTTATAATTAGAGCATGTTGAGTCTATCAACGTATAAAAATCTTAAAAGACAGATAATATGAATCAAATATAACATTATTCGTTCGTACTTATACTTGAAATTTTAATTGAAGGTTGAAAACGCCACCGGCTACGCCTTTATTTCCATCTCTTGACATGGAAGCCAATACCCCAGAACTAGTCTTTCAGAAGGAGATCCCAATTATTCAACCTGTTGTTACTCTATCAAGGGTGTGTGATTCTAACATATTTTTTGAAATTAATTTTTGATATGATCAAGTTTTATATACAAGCAAACTTCTCTATAACAATATCGTTTGTCTGAATATAACATGAATAATTGATTTTAGAAAAAACTTGATCGCTATAGTGAAATATTATTATAGATGATGACTGATATAGAGACGTACTTAAATTTGTCACAATAGTTTGCAGGAGGAGCTAAAACAAGAAGTACTCTTATAAGATCTTCATCACCTAATCAAAAAGAAAAAATAGACACAAAAAAATCAACTCGAATTGGAAAACAAAATGTGTCATCAATAGAGGAAAAGAAGAACACAAGATTTGCAACAACAACAATGATCAAATCCAATAATAGAAATGATCATAAAGAAAGATCAAACACATTGTCATCAATAGCAACAAGAACAACAAAGCAAAAAGATTCAAGTCTTAATTTTCTAGCTTCCAATTTATCAAAAACAATGGAAATTGAATCGTCGTTGAGTAACACTAGGCCTAAAAGCAGGGGAGTGTCCCCTGCTGGGAGACCTAAAAGCAGGGGAGAGTCCCCTGCTGGAAGGCCAAAAAACCTGGGAGCTCAGTTCCCAGGATTTTCTGATGAGACTCCACCTAATCTCAAGACAGACCGGTCACTGTCAGCAAACAGGGGCCGGCCTAACCAATCAACTAACCAAAGACCAGGATCATCATCATCATCGTCCTCTTCTTCAACGTCAGTACCTTCTACAAAACCAATAAGACGACAATCTTGTTCACCCAGTGTAACGCGTGGACGAAAACAAGAGATTAGTACAAGTAGTACAAAAGTTCAACATGGGAATGTCTCAACACAAGTTCTTGGTAGCAAAATGGTTGACAAGTTCATGAATGCTAGGAAGTCAATTCATGAAGAGAAGGCAAAATTGAATAGTTCAATGAATGAGAGCTCTGGTTTTGGACGGCACATTTCAAGAATTTCAGCAAATATGGCTCACAAGCACATGGTAAGTGTATCTAATTTACTTTGTTACTCTCCACGTCTCAAATTATCTATTGTGTTTCTCTTTTACACATCGCTTCAAAAAATCTTAATTAAGAAATGTTCAAACTATTTTACCCTTATTTATGTCTTAAGATATAAATCTTCTTTTTTTATTAAATATTTACTCTATTTATGTGTCATCATCCCATAACTGAAGTGTTTGTAGTCTTCAAGAACAACTACTATTAAGGATAAAATGGAAATAATTAACTTTGTTTTGAAATTCTAAAATAACAAATAATTTGAGATAACTATTTAAAATACCACGACACATAATTTGAAATTTGGGGGGGGGGGAGTGGAGTACATTATAGTATGAACTAATCGAACTGTATACATATCGAAGCATAAACAAGAATTTAGAGTTATTTATACATATTAAGTGGAGATTTTAAAGCTTTAAAACATGGTATGTGTCAAACCTATTTGGCTATATCGAATTCGTAAGCAGAACTGTAACTCTGCCTCTACCTCTGATTATATAGTGACATAAAATGATCAAAAAAGACAATGATATAACTTCAATGTGGAACTAAATTGGGCTGGGCCTAGGTATTAAACTTAGGCCCAACTAATGTCCATAGCCTACCCCATGGCCCATATTAGTTCACCCAAATTAATTGGGCTGGCTATTGGTCTTTGCCAAAAATATAGAATGATTTGTATTTGTGTTAGTTTAATTTGACTAATGACTCTATATATAGATAGTTACAAATGAAAGTGAAAATACATATTACTTAATCATAATTAATCGAAAAAAGTCTCTATACTTGATCCATGTCTTACATTTCACTTTTATTAAAGTTTCAGCTAGTGATGCTTTCGATTACTCAGACTTTTGTCTGTCATTTAGGGTGTAACAATTTTGCATAGCCACACGATGATTGTATTGCTCTCACACAATTCGTTTTCACGATTTAGATTTTAAAAAAAATCTCTAATTAATTTTGATTTTTCAAATTAAATGACAGGAAATCCATCAATACACTGGTAATTCTAGCAAAAATGGCACAATTACTGGGAGAAAATCTTCAAATATTAGAGGCAGCAAAATCCCTAGTGCATAAAACAAACTCATATAATATTTTTATTTGAGTTTAATCAAAAAAGAAAAGATGTTTTCTTTTATTTTGCCTTTTATATCATTTAATAATGATTATCAATGTCTTTTCTCCTTTTATTTTGCCGGACGAGTCATCTACTTAAAACATATTTTCGCAAAAGCTAAGTAACTAGTAATATACTACATATGGATGATATTTGAAATTATATACAAGTTATGCAAATTAACTTATACATATTTTATGATAAAACATGATCAAACGTACACGTAATTATATATATACTGTGGAATTTCAACTAAAATAGTTCCTGAAAAAGTTGGAGGAAAAAAATTGTTTCTGAAAAAGGAATAAAGTAATAAAAAGGAATAGAAGTAGAAGAATTGAAATGTCAAACAGTTAATGGAATTAATAGTGTTGACCAAAAAGTGAGAAAATCAAAGTAAAAAGTCCCCCAAAAAATAGGTAAAGTGTATAGTATTATAGTCAGCAAAACCATTTTCTAAAACTATAAATAATTAATTATTAAACACATTATATGAGAGAAGCAACGATAAAATTATCTTCGTATAAATAAATTTATGAAATATTGTTCGTCTTTTGTCAAACATACAAATCACATTACTCTGCTTATTAAGGGCTGAACGAATGAAAAAAATCACATAATATTTTCACCGAGAAATTTCGTGATTTTGAGAATTCACTTTATTATTAATTATGCCTTTAATTTTTTTTATTGTTAATTATAGTCATTTTTAAAGTATTTCTAATACATTAAATTTATTATATTAAGAAATAGTATAATAAATTTCATTTTTTATTTATTACTTTATAAATATATGTCAAATTAACACTAAACAACAACAACAAAATGATTGGGAGATATCATGTTTTTGGTGCATAATATTCTTCCAAAGAGAAAATGAAATCAAGAAAGAGAAATTAGGATTGTGGTGTAGTGATGTAACTGTTCAATTCTTAATTAGATTCGAGCCTTTAATATGGAGAAAATTATGTTACAGGTGTCACCCTGAAATGTACGCTATGATACGTAAGTCAAATTTAAACGAAGATCTAATATAAATTACAGACATCGAATAAGAAATATTTTTTTTAGAAAAAGAAAAAGGGATGAATATACCCTTAACTATTGCAAATGGTATGCACATACCCTTAGTCATACATTTGGGACATAGGTGCCCCTACAATAAAAAAACTAGAAAACACATGCCCTTCACTCTAACGGAAGACTAAATAGAGACACGTGACGCTATCTTATACATCGATCTGATATTTAATACTTGAATCGGTAGATAAGATTATGATATGTGTATGTCTGTTAGTATAAAGGGTACATATGCTCTAGTTTTCAAACGACAGAAACACTAACATCCTAAAAATATGACAAAAAATATATGTATACCATTTACGATAATTTAGAGATATATTTATATAACTTTTTTTCTTTTAAAAAATAAAATAAAAGGGGGGCAAAAAGCATGTTGAGTAAAGTGATAATTTAAGGAAGAGAGATAGGAGAGAAAGAAATAAGAGAAGTAAATACTAATGTGTAAGAGATGTTCCTTCTGAAAATACTAATTGATACATTGTTTTCTCTCTCTCACACACACACAAAAACAGAGAAACAAATTAAAAGCACCTTTTGAAAGACTTGATTTTTTCTCCACATATATTTAGGAAAATGTGCACATATTATCTTACATCTTTTCGAATTTCAAAATTCAAATATATTTTATATTTTATCGGAATTTTTCTTAGTCATACAATAAAATAACATGTAGCAACAATAAATATACATATTAATTAAGAGTATTAAAGTCATTATTAATATTAATTAATTGTCATTTAATTCAATATCGATATACACTTTATAAATATTTACAAGGATTGTTAATTGCCTCTAAAAAATTTTATTTAACAGCAATGAAGTTATTGTTGTTAATTAATTGCTACAAAAAAATCAGTATATTCTATAGTGATATCTTTTAAATATTTTTGAATTGACAAATTGTGTGACTTACACTACCTTTTACTTCCTCCATCTACTTTTAACTATCACGATTTTCCTTTTTTAGAGTCAAACTATAGAACATTAACTAACATTTTACAATGTATCTTTTTATCATATTAATATACAAAAAAGAATGAAATTTATAGTACTTTTCTTATTTTTAAATATCTAAAAATTTTATTTAAAATATCAAAGTAATATAATCTAATTTAAAATTTTAAAAATTAATCAAATCAACTTTTTAAAAAATATCACATAATAATTACTCCCTCTGTCCGGAATTGTTTGTCATTTTGCACTTTTTGAAAGTCAATTTGACTTATTTTCAAAGTTAAATTAGATCACATTAATTCGATATTTTAAACAAAAAAAAATTAGATATTCTAAAACTATATGAAAAATTACTATAAATTGCAATTTTTTTTACATATTAACATGATGAAAAAATACATCTTAAAATGTTAGTCAAAATTTTTATAGTTTGACTCTAAAAATAGAAATCATGACAAACAATACCGGACGGAGGGAGTAGAATATACGGAAGGAGTACGTAATTTTCAAATATATAAAACATAAACTTTTTAATTCTCCAAATACAAGCTGTGTCACGTAAATTTTGTCACGTAAATTGAGACGATGTTATTTGGAGTCATATATGTCCCAAACTCCAAGAATGGAAAAATATAAGGGGAATAATTAAATGTATGAAGGAGGGGAATAGAATAGTCAATGTAAAGATAGAAGCATATATATAGGTATATATAGACTTGTTTTTCTGAAAGAATTATTCATTGTTTGTTTCTGCACATCACAAGAGAAAAAATAGGATTAGTCAATTCTGACTATAACAATTGAGAACATCACTTGTTTGTATTGGCATTGTCCAATTAATGCATTTGCAGAAGTAGTAGGGGGGGGGGGGAATGTGGGTTGGGTGGGGGGGTAGGAAAAAAAAAACTTGTTAATTGCAAAAAAATAAATATATATAGCATATATAGTTATTTACATAAGATACTGATATAGAAATGAGTACATAGTCTATCAGAAACTCGTATAGAATTAAATAAATAGATAACGTATATGATAATTTTATGTCTTATATGACGTTCTATATGTATGTTATATAGGATGTATGTGTCTAAAGTGCAGACTCAAAGTTGAAGGGTATAGATGTCCGTTGAAATCAAGTTAAAATGCTTATTTATATATTAAGCTTATAGCTTCGGAAATAATAATCTCTCAACTCACGAGGTAGAGATAAGATCTGAGTACATTTTATTTTTTCAAGACTCCACTTTGTAAGGTCATACTAGATATACTGTATTGATATATTTAAAAAAACGTATTGAATTAAAGTTATTATTCATAACTTTAACATATGGTATATTCACCCCTATTATATAAAAGAAATGAGTCATGTATGCTCGTATAAGCTTGCTCGTATTACTGATATCAAACTCAACATAAAATAAAAGAATTATAGTAGAATGACAATCAATTTAAAATTAATTTCACAAATCAATATACTTTTGATATGCTCTCACTATATATAAATTATTTTTCGATTGATAACTTATTGGAGATTATATTTTTTTCATTTTAAATTATAATAACTAAAATTTCTTTTTAATTTTTAATTTGATATAATTTTTTAAATATAAATAAATATTTATTGGGGCAGTATCAGAGTCAGAGGGACAACCCGAAATAAATGCATTTACCAATCCCTTCCTTTAAGCTTCGTAAGCTGCGCTTCTCTCGGGATATCCCTTTCACTATTTTTTTCGTTTTTGTTCGATGTTCGATATTTATATCGAAATTTACTTAATATTACATTTTTATCGAATTTTGTTGATTTGTTTATTATTTGATATTTATATAAGAAACTTAATAGATTCAAATTTATGAAAAAAATATTTTCTAATAAATTTTTCTTTTATATTCAGAATTCAAATTCGATCGAGTCCATTCTATGTTTCTACACATTTTTTTAAACTTTGTTTTTATGTCTATGTTTTTTATATATGTACTTGTAGGACTAATTTTATATGGATTTATTATGATAGGTGTAGCATTTAATTTTATATATAGGCTCATAGGAGAATAATAATAATTATTGATAGAAAGTTCAATCAAATAGGTATGAAATGTTTGAAATGACTAATAACAAACTGTAACATGGAAATCAGTACTATTTACTATTTAGTTGGATCTTTTTCTTTGACCACTTTTTTTTTTATCAAATAATAATGCAGTATTTTATTTACATATTTGAAAAATATTTTAATAAGTTGTGTGGGGCTATCAAATTTAAATTACGTTGTTTAAACTCTTTAAAAATAAAAATGTATATCAAATTTTTAATAAAAATGTATTTATAAAGAATCTAACACGAGTATGATAATTGTATTTTTGGAGAATATGAAAACAGAAGCTTCAACGTTATATATAAACAAATTTCAAGATTTAAAAGAATAGGGAAAAAATAATATCATACTTATATAATAAAAATGTGTCTAACAATTTTTCATTTTCAGGATTTAGTATCCGTTTGAATTGATATATTTTAATTATGTTTAAGTATTTGAATAAAATGAAAAAAAATACTTTGAAGTCAAATTTTTTATTTATTTATTTTAAAAATTCATCATTTTAAAGAACCTTTATTAATTAAAAACACTTAAAACTAAAAAGAGTGTTGGTAAATTAAAATTGGAAAGGTTTTTAATTAAAAGGAGGCATGCATGACACTTATTATTATAAGAATAAGAATAAGAAAAAAAAAAGTGCATCATAGAACAATCCCCCACCCCCACCCCCACCCCCACCCCCACCCCATAAGCCAATGGGTATAGGCCAATGTTTCCTTTCAACGCTCGATGTTTGATAATCGTTTTAAAATTTTAATTTACGTGAACTCAAATAAGAAAACATATACATTTTTTATTAGAATTATGTTTCAAATAAAAGATATAATCTTATAATTTTAAAAATGTCACGTTATTTCTATCGGAGAAATTTACTTAGTAAGATGAGAATATACAAACAAAAAACTTATTAAACATTTGTTTTTGTTTTAATTAGTTTGTCCTTAGTACTTTCCTTTTTAACCTTTTAATAAAAGAATATCTGTTTTTATTTGTATTTTTATTGCAATTTTTTAGTTTTAATTTCATAGGTCAAAGTTTAACATTACAGAATTAAGGACGGTTTGATTTATTGACCCATTTTTAATCTTAACTCCTTACAAATTAAAATAGAAACAATAAATTAAAACAAAAGAAAATACTAAAAGGGAGTAATTTGCATTACTCCCTATGTCCACGTTTAATTGTTATGTTACATTTTTTAAGAGTCAATTTGATTTATTTTTAAAGTTAAATTAGATTATGTAAATTTGGCATTTTAAACAAAAAATATAGATATTTCAAAACTATACAAAAAATAATATACATTGCAATTTTTCACATATCACTACGATGAAAAATATATCGTTACTCAAAATTCTTATTGTTTGACTCTACAAAAAGAAAGCATAACAATTAAAAATGAATAGAAATAGTAAAATGAATGGGGTACCAATTTTTAAGTAAAATAGCAATATTTCTCCATTCTTAATTAACGATCTGAAAATCTAATTGTATGGTTGAAATTTTCCTTTAATAAGAACACCTTGACCTTAAAATATAACTTTCCAATACAAATATGAATCAGTCAAAACACCAAACAATCAAGATATATGTAAAGGAGAGGTAGAAATTTTGTTAAACGAGTTCAAAATATAAAAAATTAACCTAAAAAGAATTTTAAAAAATTAAATTTTTATATATATTGTATAATTTTTTCTGCATTAATCTTACCTAGCTCCGCTTCAATTTCTAATTTAATTTAACCGATTTGACTCTAAAAAATAAAAATATCATATAAATTTAAACAAAGACGTAATTATATCTGAATTGTAAATCTCTTGTTACTTTGTATTTTATCATATATGATTTAATTCTATGAATCGAGAAATCAAACCACAACTTTAGAAAATACATCGATATTGAACCTAAAAACTAAAGATTTGAATTCATTCTATTCAACTTGATTTTTCGATATTTATGTCTATCCTTATCTTAAACTATAGTAATTTCTTAGCTACGAATGAGAAATCAAACCATAATTTTTGAAAATACACCGATATTGAACCTAAAAACTAAAGATATGAATTAGTTCAATAATGTTTCGATATTTATGTCTATCCTTATCTTAAACTATAGTAATTTCTTTGCTACAAATGAGAAATCAAACCACAATTTTTGAAAATACATCGATAATGAAACTAAAAACTATAGATATGAATTCATTCAATTCAACTTGATTTTTCGATATTTATGTCTATCCTTGTCTTAAACTATAGTAATTTTTTTGCTACGAATGAGAAATCAAACCACAATTTTTGAAAATACATCGATAATGAACCTAAAAACTATAGATATGAATTCATTCAATTCAACTTGATTTTCCGATATTTATGTCTATCCTTATCTTAAACTATAGTAAATTTTTTTACTACGAATGAGAAATCAAACCAAAACTTCTGAAAAAATATCAATATCTAACTTGAAAACTAAAGATATGAATTAACTCAATTCAACTTGATTTCTTTCAATATTTATTCATATTCTTATGTCGAACTCTAAAAAAAAGATATTTATAATAAAAAGGCTAAAAATCTAATTAATCTAATTCAAAATATAAAAAATTAACCAATTATATTTATCAAAAAATATATATTTCTCTCTCTATATATATGATAATCTCCATAATTTCAATATCTATATATCTCTATATATATATGTATATATATATATAGTCGTTGATCTTACCTTGCTCCGCTCCGAATATACGAAGAGAGTTATGGGAGTTAAGATGGGAAAGGGGACAAAAGGCATGCAGCTGTATAAAGTGTCCCTACTACTGCATGCATTAATATTACAAAAAAAAGGACAAAAAATTCATCATTACTTTGCAACAACTAGCATATCATCATTGTCCCTACCTATTCCTCTTTATTACTCTTATTTATTATTTAGACCATTAATTTTTATTTATTTTTATATATTTATTTTTGCATGCTCCTTATTAGAGTATAAATCAAAACATGAAATAGTAATAATTAAGTGAATAATTCCATGTAAATTATTTGAAAATTAAAGTTAGGTTTGTAATATTATATAAATCCACTAATAATGCATGATATGTAATTAGATGAGCAATAAGAATTTATACAATAAATCATATATGTATTGTTATATGGAATTGTATAAGCTATAAGGTGTGATTATGAATTTATGATCACAAATATATACATGATTTTCACAATTAAATTCATCTCAAGTTTTAGTTTTGATATTGAGTCTTATGTTATTATGTTATCCACGTATTAAATATTCAATTCAGAAACATAACTAAAAAAACGAAATTTTAAATGTATATTTCGAATAAGATCAATAAAAATTACATTTTTAACAAGTCAAATTATGACAATTTTTTTTAATTGGACCTCCATCAAAAAGTTCATTTCATTATATATTAGGCTCCTTTGTAAATTCTGGATAATTCCATCTAACTTTTGAGGTCGATCTTGATCGATATTAAATAGACGACCAAATATGAAATTAGAAGAATACATATTTATATTTGATTTTTTATGTAATATTTAATAAGCTCGAACTCGAAACCTCCAATCACGCCACCTATCTTTTTTCATTTAAATTTCGAAGTGTCACTATTCAATACATGAATCTCACGTGTGACTAATCCAACTATATTAGGAAATGCAACTATAATATAGTTCAACTATTTACTTTATAATAGTAGCAATTATTTTCTGTGCATATTTGACCTAAAATACTACCCTACCTTTTGACTTAGAGCTGCCCTATATAAGATTATCTCTGATTTGGTATAGGTATATATACATGCGTGTATATATATATATATATATATATATATATATATATATATATATATATATATATATAATAAACATTTTCTTAGTCATCTCGTTTATCTAGATACGTTTTAATTGTTATAATAAAATGTTACTACTACTATAAAAATATATATGATATACATATTTTTCGTCTTAAATTGTTTGTCACATTTTTTTGGGAGAATCGGACAACATAAAATATAAGTAATATTTTAAGATATATTTCTTCACGATATTTATATTAAATAATTTCAAATTTATAGTGTTTTTCATGAAATTTGCAAATATCTATGTTCTAATTTTGAAATATTACATTAATCTAATTCAATTTAAATTCAAATATTAGTCAAATTGACTAATAAAAATCAAATCACGATAAATATTTTAACAGAGAGAGTAACATAATATGAAAAAGCTTGACTGTTCAAGTGAAACATTATTATAAAAAATATAGCTATTATATATGGATGTCTAACTACACTTTGAGAGTGATATTTAGATCTTTATATATTATATAATAATTTGAATTCTGAAGATAATTTTCCTCAAGTATTTTTGGGGAAATCAAAATATTAAAGCATGATCAAGAAATATAGTGACATAAAATATTATATTAAAAACACTCACAAAATAATTAACATTATACTAGAACATAAATTTGGTCTCTCAAAAATAAGTTATAGTAGATAATAATTAACTCTAGTGCATGGGCTAATTAACAAGTATTAGCCATCATAATCATCATGCTTAATATAGTTTTTTTTTTTTTTTTGAGCTCAACTCAATAAGTCAAATGTAACCTAAATTAACTAAGATGGATCAACCGGTGTTCGGTGTCCATCAGCTCCAGCAGCCCTAGGCTGCTGGAACTGACTCAACTGACCTATAAAAAGGCTACTGGCATCGAAGTTGTTGCTCCCATGACCTTCAAATGCTCGAATCATGTGTTGATGTTGTTGTTGTTGCTGATCCCTAGGAAAGAACTGATGATGATAAAGGTGGTGGGAATGATCCCTCCCACCACCTCCACCTCCACCACTTCCAGCCATAAAGTTGAACTGCTGATGATGGTGGTGGTGGGCCGTGGTAGCAGCTGCAGCCGCTGCAGCTGCTAAAAGTCCATGAGTCGTAGTACTAGCAATACCTATTTACAATGACAAAATTAAGAATTTATATTAAAATTTTCAATAAAAATTCTAAAATATGATGTATTATTTTACACTAGAATATTATATCAACAAAATCAACAATTACATTTATCATATATGATAAATAAAAACAACTTAATTATACCGTATTTTTTCAATATAATTTTTCAATGAAAAACGTCAAAACATAAACCCCATTATCACAACCTACCTCTATCCCTACCTATTGAAATAGTATTAAAAATAATGTAGCTTCTCTCCCTTGAGCTATTTTAGAAAAAAAAATGATATATGATACATATAATAATAGCAAATCAAAAAATCCCATTATTAACGAAAAAAATATATTTTCACTCAATTAATTAAGCTATAAAAAAGAATCAAATCAACACATAGACATTATAGATAGAGAGTATAGACACATAACATATGACACCATACTCAGATTTCGAGAGTCAAACCTGAAATATTCAGGTCGGCACAAACATGATAGGTAGAGAGTATAGACACATTAACATATGACACCATATTCAGATTTCGAGAGTCAAACCTGAAATCTTCAAGTCGGCACGAACATGATAGGTAGAGAGTATGGACACATTAACATATGACACCAGAGTCAGATTTCGAGAGTCAAACATGAAATCTTCACTCTCGAAATCCGAACGATACGTACTACACAAAACAAAAAGATAATATGAAAATCATATATATACCTCCTAGGTTTTGATACTTTGAAAGTTCAGATTTAGCACAACTAAGATCCATTTGTAGTTGCCTAAGTTGATGTTGAAGTAGTGAAATAACACCAACACAACCATAAACAGGATCACGAAGACGCATATCAGCTTCATATGCTAACGAATTTACAGCATCTTCGCGTTGATGAGGCTGTAATTCGTTAAGCAATTTAGTAACATTACTTGCTCCAAACACCTTATGAACATTCGCGAATTTCTGTGGTTGATCCGGAGGGAAGTATGGTGCAAATACACATTCCGGTTGGCATTTCCTACGAAGGAATTTGCACGCTGCACATGGTGAATTCGACGATAATGATGATGAAGATGACATTGATAATAATTACCTAGAACAAGAAAAAAGGGGTAAAGAGTTAATAAACAAAGTATAATCGAAGTTTAAGTTTTATATACTGATGACAACTTATACAATAATGAGTTCAAAAGTTATGTATATGTATATATATATACATTCATAGTGTTATCTAAAGGATATTTATATGTAAAATAACCTTTTAACATGTAAGGATTTATAATTTTGAGGATAAAATAAGGTATATATATGATTTGATAGCGTAAAAATTCCTTTACGTTGACGATTAATTACATGTAGATCTCTTGGTAAAAATAATAACTAAGATTCCATCACATATTAAAATTTACTAACAATATACAATATTAGTATATATGTAACTAAAATTCATATCAATAAATTAAAGGTAATTTATATCAAAAAAATATTTTTTAATTTTAAGAAAGTACAAAAAGAAACAGTAAAATAAGTACTACATACCTGTTTTTGTTTTAATTTTTGAATATTTGCAACAATATGAAGACCAATAAAAATCTTGGTAGAAATAATAATACTATTACACCTGTTTTTTTTTTGTTTTTTTTTGAAAGTTTATGAAGAAGAATGGTATAACAAACTAAAGTACATAAATTGTACAAGTTATAATAGTAATAGCTAGAAAAATAAAATATAATAAAATTGTGTGCATGTATAATATGAATAACTTAAAGATTAATGAAAAGAAATAATTATATAATAAAAATTTTCTTGGGAAGTTTTAATTTTTTGGGATTGGATCCCGTGAAAATTAAGTATGAAAGTAAGAGCTTTTTATATTTGTTTAATTAAAAGTATACAATTTTCTCTCTTTACAATGTCATAATTTAGTCTCCCTTGCTTGGAAATTCATTCACATGTAGATAAATCAACCCATTTAAAAAATATTTTAATTTTTTTTACACTGATAATATATATAACTAAAATTCATTAGAGAAAATACTTATATCAAAAAATAGAAATATGTCTTTATAAATAATATTTTAGATACACTATAAAGTCATTTAACGAGATCTATAATCTTAAATTAAAAGATAGTTACTTAAACACCTTCGTCAGAAAATTATATTATACATATATAAATGCAAAATTAACTCTTGTAAAATAAGATTCATTATCTACTATTAAATGACTGATAATGTTAAAAAATAACATCGTATATATAGCTCAAAAACAACTTAAAACTCTTAAATTAGAGAAAAATTAAGACTTTGAAGTTCATTTTCTTGAAATATAAGTAAGAAACCAAAAAAAAAAAAAAGTATAAATAAGAAAGCAAACTAAAAAAAAAATAACTAAAAAGCAAAAAATAAATTTTAAAAAATACTAGCACCTAAGTCTAGTATATATATTTTATTGAAAGTTTGCGTGCCTATATAGTCTTAGGTCAAAACATTTTTTTTTTCTTGGTTCTATTTTTCAGCACTTGAATCTTCTTTTTTCAAACCAAAAATACTATTAAAAACAAGAAATATCACTAGCTTAGTTAGTCTACTAGCTATATAAAAAAAAAAATCTTAATAACTTAGTTGATCGATCGAAAAATTAAAAAGAAAAAAAATTGTCCTATATATACTAAAATAGAGATGAAATGATTACCTTTTTTCTTTTTTTCTGACTGATGATGATCTTCAAGAAAAATCTTCAACTATATATGAAAATAACTTATAAGAAGAAACTAGATATTTTCAATAAGTTGAAATTTTGATATAAAACTAATAAAAGGGTTTTTATTGAAATGAAAATATTTGAATTAGTAGTAGAAAATTAAGAAAAAAGAAGGGCAATCTTTAAGTTTAAGACAAATATAATAGGTTATAAAAACATATAAAGATGGTGTACAATAATATTATGAAATTTTTTTGTTAGCAAAAAAGTGAGAAAAAATAGGGAAGTCCCCCAAGAGAAGAGGCTAAGGAAACGGAGAGAAAGCAAAATGATTTTCTTTTGGTTTTATGATGTTGTGATTATTATAGAAGAGAGAAGGTATGTTTGGTTTTTTTTTTTGTTTTTTTTTTTTGGGGAGGATCTTAGTACTTAATATGGTTTTGTATATAGGAGTTTTTGGAGTGTGAATTATGGGTTTTTTAGGGTTTTTGTGAGTAAAGGGGGGGGGGGGAGGGGGGGTATTTATTAGGATGAGAAGAAGGTATTTACTAGCTAGACTTGTCTTGTGTCATTGATGTGTGAATTATGTGTTTTTAGGGTTTTAGTGAGTATTGGGGTGGGGGGTGGGGTGGGAGGGGAGGAGAAAGAGGAAGGGGTGTTATTTTTATGAAGAGGGAAGGTTTTCTTTTTTCGATTTTTCACGTATGGTGTTTGAAGTTTATATTAAAATTTTGACTAAATCTGAATCATGCACGTAGAACTTATTTGGAAGTGGGATTGGGGTGTGTGATAGAGGGGTGGGGGTGGGGGTGGAGAAAGAAAGAGTGTTATTTTTATGAAGAGGATAGGTTTTCTTTTTCTAATTTTCACGTCTGATGTTCGAAGTCTATATTAAAATTTTAATTAAATCTGAATCGTGCACGTAGATTTTATTTGGAAGTGGGGGTGGGTTGGGGTGGAGGGGAGGAGAAAGAGGAGGAAATGTTATTTATTTATGAAGAGAGGAGCGTTTATTTTTTCACTGTCTACTTGATATTTAGAGTTTATATTAAGTTTTGATGAAGTTTGAATCGTACACTACAAGACTTCTTTAGAAATATCGCTTTCGACAAAATTTATTAATCTAGGGTTTTAGTGAATAGGGTGTAGGATGGTGGTAGTGTGGGTGGGTGGGGTGGGGGAGGGGGGAGGAAGGGATATTATTAATTATATATATATATATATATATATATATATATATATATATATATATATATATATATATATATATATATATATATATATATATATATATATATGAAGAGAAGAAGGTATTTTCTAGAGTTGTCTTGTGTCATTGATGTGACATATCCTTTTAATTGTCCTTGTATTCCATTTGTTGCACCCTTACACACATTTAAGTCTTCTCTATACACTCACTTTCTCTCTCTCACTCACACACACACACAATTTTCTTAATATGGAATTTTATTTGAATGTTAATGGTGGAATATAAAGAATAATCCAAAGTTTGTTTGTTTATTTTTAGCAAAATGAAAGATTATTATTTTTTTTCGAATTTTTATATGATATTCCATACCTAGTTTATGATCTCAATAAATTTACTTTGCATTTTGTAAGGCTGATCATAAGAGAAAATAATTTTACCAAGAACTTTTAATCTTATGATTTGAATCTGAGATTTTTGATTCAAGATGAAGAATACTCATTTCTTTAAGGTTATCAAAAAATTTTAACTTTTATACAAATAATTTTTTTTTATCGCAATAACGAACGTATCTGAATATGTTATACATAGTTATGAACAACTATATGTAACGATTCAAACTCATGTCGCATTATTTGCTTTGACACAATATATATGTTTGATGAATTTATCCCTTGGCATATGCCATTATCGAGCCCAATAATGTGTATATCATAATTTTAGGGCCAAATTATAACATTCATAACTTCTTTATTTTAAATTTTGCCAATTTTGTGATATTAATAAGTTATCCTTTGTTTTTAGAGGATGCTCAATATTATATATATATATATATATATATATATATATCATGAGCACGAATAACAAGTTCTTCATGTAATTTATGTTTAATTTATAATTTATCGCATAATACAATGAAGTCCTAGTATTTCACACTTGATCGAAGCTTCAATTTCTTTTGTCAAACTCGTAAGTTATTTTTCTACAATTCATTATTGATCTTCATTGACAATCATAAATGATAAAAGAAAATAACTTAGATTCTCTCATATCAGCCATACATATTTCTTTTTAAAAATTAAATTAATATATTTTAAATTGATTAAAATCAATTTATTTTAAATGACGTTTGACTAAAGAAGCAAACATTTCAAATTTTATGAATACGTGCAAGGAGTAACACTGATTAATATACAATTTTGGATTATTTTTATATCAGAATCAATGTAACTAGACCTCTTAATTTTTTAAAATTGAAAGTTGTGAAATGTCTTTTAAAAAAATTATTATATAGTTTTTGATAAATAAAAAAAAAGTTTGACTTTTGCAGTCGACAAAAAGAATTATTCTCACTTTAATACCTCGAAATTTGAATACATTACACGTACTTACCTCCTTGCTTGCAAAATAACTATACCAAGGAATAAGTAAATAATGCGCGATCTAAATTTAATTGCGATTTTAATGTAGATTTTGGTTTATCGAGCGAAAAAAAAAAGTCAATAACAAAAATAGGAGAAGAACTCTAACACCTAAAATTAAAATAATTATAGATCGTGGTGTAATGATGTGACGTGTTGCACCTTAATCAGAGATCTCAAATTCGAGCCTTGATATAGAAAAAAATCTTTGTAGAATCGTCATTGTCAAATAGATCCTATTGCGCAATGTGAATAATAACATGTGTGCCTATACTTGTTAATTTATGAAATTAAGAGATAATTAATTAATTAATTAATATTATTATTATTATTATTATTATTATTATTATTATTATTATTATTCTATAAATAAGATTGATTTTGAAAAAAGTTAAGCGTAAATTTGTAAAAAATACTAATTCTTATTTATATTTTCTATAAAAAAAATTATTTGTTTTACCATTGGGGAAAATATTCGAATGGGCTGTTAAAGCCCAAATATCAATTGGGCTGAAGAAACAATTAGTCAGTGATAAAAGGTTAGTCCAATTTCATCTTTTAATCCTACATTTGTTATATTTGTAAAGATTCTACCCAACACAATGCAAATTTGAATTAATCGAATCATAATTATCGAATAATTATAAAAAAAATATTCGAAATCTAAAATTATAATTTCAACGTGAGTGCGATCTAATAGAAGAACTAACTTAAATAATTGTTTATTTATTTAATCAACTAACTAAAAATAGAACATATATGTATAAAATGTATAATATATGTATGAACATATATAATGAGTGTATAATATATGTATATCAATTAAAATAAGAAACAAGTAAATTTATCCTACTATTCTTGTAAATGTCCCTACAAGTTCCCTTTGAGTCTCCATGTATATGAAGAGGTTACAAATACAAAGATCAAACTACTTAATTTCCATTATTAATTCATTTGACTGGGATGACAGTTTATCCTTCTGAGTCTGTAATATCATAATTTTGATCAAATCACACATCACAGTATATTAGGCCTTCAAATTCTTTAAGAGGTAAGAAGGCGTGTTATTCAACAGTATAACATGACTTATATACTCGTGTCGATGAAGATGTATGTGGATCTATTTAAATTCTTAATAAAGTTAATTGAAAAAATACGAACTTCTCTACATAGAATTATAATTTTGATACGATCGTGGATTGTCTGAAATTCAAACCGAAAGTAGTGGATTAAACAAAAAATGTATTAAATTAACATAAGTAATGTTTAATATATTTGTATTTTAAAAAATATTATGATAAAATAATTATTTAACTCTCCAAACAGTAATATCGACCGATAAAATGAGATAGAAGGTCTATTTGATGTGCATAAATCTAACTCAATTGGAACTCCCCTTAATAAAGGCCTACCTAGTTAGTCCCTTAGTTATATATAAAACCCATCACATAATTTTCTAAGAGGTATTTCTTGACTATTTCAAGCAAATTTTGATTCCAAATTTTTTTTTTTGGGGGGGGGGGGGGGGGTTTCTCAAGAAACTCAAATATTCTTCTAAAGATTGTTTAAGATTTTTTCGATTTATTTTATTTGTCATATATTTTTCATGTTTTCTTTTTTTTAAAAATAAATTAGATTTTATTAATTTTTCTTTATTGTTTTTTATTTAATTTAATATTTTTCCTTTTTACTATTCCTTCGGTCCCAAAAATAAATACTACTATCGTTTTAGCTTTTGCACGCACATTAAAAAAATAATTATTACAATGATCAACTATTAGGTATATTTTTTTTTGTCTACATGAAGTGAATTATTGAGTGTGATACATTCCTTATAAAAAGATATCAAATGACATAAATTAAAGACTACTTTTCACGGTTACCCTTTTGATTGTTCTCAAACTATTCAGAAAATGTAAAGTAATTAAGAAATTTTATTAAAATGAAGGGTAAATATTTTTAAATAAAAAGTCTTAAAATTTCTAACAATTCACTTATCTTAAATTATGAAAAAAGAACTCCAACAATTTACTTATTTTGACTAAAGGGAGTAATAGTTTTTTTAATATAAAGATATAGTTAAAAACAATTACTAATTCTTGTCTTTAATTTCTAAATGATCATTTTTGGGGGGCTAAAATAATTTTAAATGAAAAGAGTAGCTAATTATATTTCATATTTTACTTTTTAAAAATTTAATTATTTTAGAATTTATTTTTAACAAAGTCTAATTAGTACATATAATTATGAAACCAAATTATTTTAATCCTAGTATGCTGCACAAAAGGATGAGAATGTCATTAATGCAAATAAATCCAATTGGTTTGCAAATCCTCTCTTATTTAATGGTTATTGGAATTAGTTTTGATTTTTCAACTTTCTAAGAAAAATTCAAACTTCCCTAGTAAAAGCCTTATTTTTAGTGTATACTATTCTCTTCGTTCCAAAATAAGTAAATATCGTCTAAACTGAATATTATTTTTTTCGTTTTTATTTAGTTGTTATTATTTAGATTTTACGTTTTTTACAAAATTAGATAGACTTATCATTATACTTTTATTTAGTATCTCTTGAAATCAAAACTTTTAATAAATGAATATGAATTCACTTATTTTTTATTAATTAATTTGACTAATGAATATTAATTAATTACTTTATTTTTCTATATTGGTCAAATAATGCATAATTTCAAGACTAATAATTGTTAATGATAAAACAGAAAAAAATTAATCGTTTATGCATTGATTTTGTGAAATTAAACAATAATGACGACATATAAATAGAAACGAGGGCGATTATTAAGAAAATGAAGTAAATATATATGTATAATTGAAAAAAACATGCAAAAAAGAAGAAGAAAAACTATAATTATGAAAGTAACATTTATTTTGAATTATTTTGGGATGGAGAAAATAATATTTTTTTACTATATATAAATCTATTGATCAAAATTAGATGCTAGTAGCTGGATTTACTTGGTTTCAGTATCATTTCCAGCTTTCAAACTCCATTTTTAAAAACTAATCACAACTCTATTTTTCTATAATAATAAATATACAACATAGTCAATATCGTACATTCTTAATCAAATTCAATTAAAAAAAATCCTTTTTTTCCTTCTAAAATAGTTGTATATTTATATACTTATGATAATAATACAAAAATATAAGAATATGAATAATTTTAAAGAATATCATTTCTCACACAACATATATACTCACGAGAAGACAAAGATAAGATATGCACACATTTCATTAGGACTGTTCAAAATCGATAACCCTAATCGAAAAAAAAGTTATTAGTTTATCAATATTGAGTTATTGATTTAGCGGTTTTAATAACGATTTTGATTTTGCTTATTATCGGTTATCAGTTCTTAACGAATTGAAATTTTTTTTCTTAACGAGTTAATCGATAACCGAATAGTAAATTAAATAATTATATTTATACCATTTTGAATATAACGTCCTTAACTTAGAGTTTGATTTCCTACTTTTATTTCTGGTTGTCACAAACACTTGATTATTCATAAAGATAAAAATATTTGCTTTTAAGCAAAAATGTAACTTGTAAAGTCATGCGCATGGTTTATTTGGTTTGTAATCTTATTTCTAATAAGTGATTTTCAATATTATTCTTGTGTTTTTAAACTGAAACAATTAAAAACAAATAAACCAATAAGGCAAGTCGATAAAATTTAAAATCAAACCATCTTATACGCAACCCTACATTTCATCTCATATTTTTAATATCGAATCTTCATCAATAAGATAACAATTGTCACGTAATGAGCTATTCCAATTTCGTTTAGACATAGAGTATCACACTAATGACTCTTTCCACTCTTTTTTTAAAAAAATTATTAGTCAACTTTCTCTTATTAACAAATAAAAATAAAAAATATTTAATACCTTTGTTCTTTTTTGTCCCTCTATATATATAAAAAAAAAAAAAATTTAACAACCTTATATATTATTATATATTATATAATTCAAACTTTTATAGCAAAGAAAAAACTGTTTCATCTAAACCATGTGAGAAACTCTATAATCCATTTTTTGTCATTAACCACAGGTACAATTTTCACTTTAGCTGTCAATTTTTTTCCATTAAATCTCAATTTTTCATTATTAGGAACAATGTACTCGAATCACTGGGGAGGTGCGTTAGAAATCGCGACGACGACGACCGGCGGTGAATCGACGACGGACGATGATAATCGGAGCCGGAATTTTGATTTGGATAGAGGATCGGTGAATCAGCTGCAGCGATACGATACGTACGATCGGAGTACTCGTTGTAGTCGGAATTTGGATGAAACGCAACAGAGTTGGTTGTTAGGTCCGCCGGAGAAGAAGAAGAAGAAATACGTCGATTTAGGATGTATTATTTGTAGCAGAAAAGCGTTGAAGTATACGTTTATCGGAATTATCGTTGTGTTCGCCGTGATTGCACTTCCGACGATCGTCGTGAAAGTTTGGCCGAAGCATAAATCTCAACCTCCGTTGCCTGATAATTACACTTTTGCCCTTCATAAGGCTATCATGTTCTTCGACGCCCAGAAATGTACGTTTTTCTCCTTTCTCTTCAGTTTTTCTATTTTTAACCTTTTTTGGACAAATGAGAATAATTTCATGGGAAAAAAATTATCCAAATTTGGTTTAGAAAAGATTGAACCTGAGTTTAACTCAACCTCAAAATCTAGCTCTAGCTCGTCGATAACAAAATTAGGAAAATTGCAAATAAACATGTGAGACAAAACGCCCCTCGACACGACTTGAACCGGACAAAAAATATGAACTGAGATGCATCTGACTCTCGAGGTGATATTTTCTGAATTGAGATGAGTCTTATACTCAAGATGACAATTATGTTTTTTTTATGAGTTGTGATGAGTCGACTCTCAAGTTCGAAACTAATATGTCGATAATTTGTTCAGCTGAATATTGATTCGAAGTAAGAAATTCATTAAATATATAAAAATTAAAAAAAAATAAAAAATTAAAAAACTTATAAACTTCAAATTATAGCGTTTCTTCTGTATATTTGGTGCTATATTTGAGTATCAAATTACTAGATCGTGATAGGAAAGGTAAGAAAAACCCTTTAGTTTGATAAGATGATAAAATCATTTTTTGTATTTGTCTTAATTCTAGTGAAGAAATATAAGTAAGGGGTAATTTTGAACTCATATTAAAAAGTAAAATATGTAAATTTCAAATATTTATATTCAAGTAAATTAATACGTAAAATTTATATTAAAGCTCCATTAAAATTAAGAGCGAATATGAAACGCATATGCATCACTATGTATTTTAGTGTGCAATATAAATCAAAGTGAATGATAAAGTAGGAGAAGAATTATATCTTCCATTTATTCAAATTTTGATGAATAAAATGATATAATATACTTGTAATAACAATTATTAATCGAAATGAACAATCTAACTTAAAAAATACGACGATAAAAAAGATGAAAAGACCGACTTTTAATATTCTACGTTGTCATTTTCCTTTGATGATGTGTGAAAGGTATAGATAGGTTAAAGAGTAGCTAAAAAAGGCAAAGAAATAAAGTTATTTGATTAGGAAAGTAATAAATAATAATTATAATAGGCTAGAATTACTCCTTATAAACATGGTGTTTGTTATTTGAAATTCCACAGAATTATAGTAACGTTCATGACTTTTGGTACATGTATGGACATAGACTTGGTAAAACATATACTAAAAACTATATATTTTTCTATTTTCACATATTCATAAATTAATTTATGATGCTTGTTAACGTGATTGATTTAGTCATGGGTGAAATAGACACGTTACAAGTTTTCTAATATGTCAAATGTATTCGTAATATTTATTTAAAAAATCATATTTTTTTGCATTTTTTGTGATTATAAGTTATTTTCTGTCACTTTAATTTATTTTTTTGCAAATAACGATGTTTAATTTATTTTTTTGCAAATAACGATGTTTAATTTATTTTCACATAAACAATTTTAAATATGTCATCCCTGAAATTAAGCGTGACAAAATCAATATATGAAGATTAGTCCTTTTCGTTAGAAGTTTAGACAAAAATAATTGAACTTTAGTTATATACTTATGAATGAAGTTTAACTAAAAATAGCTTAAGTGAAAGCAAAAATGACTTAATCTAGCGTTAAGAAAAAATTGTAAACTAGAAAAGGCGAATTTATTTATTTATATATATTCAAAATTCTAAGAAGGAATTTAGAACATATGAACAGGGAAAATTAGACATTGAATTTGAAGTTAGAACATCCTTAGCACTTGACCTAGAACTAATAATAAAATGGGTCTAGGAAAAAATCTTACTCCAAGTTTGGTAGGGACATTTTTATTCCTTCTCTAGCAAAAAAAAGTAAAAAATAAAAAAATTATAATTTATTTGATAATAATAATTTAATTAATAAACCAAAGTCTTCTTTCCCTTGTATGACTTGGCCTTATTAATATGTCGTCACTAATGATCCTCAAAGTCAAATTATAAATGTCATTTTTTCCTATAAAAGGAAGCATACAATTAACAATATATAAGATAAATTATATCAATTCTATTGAATAATATAGTAACATTTTAATCTATTCTAGTGAAATTTTAGTAGATCAATTGGTTGCCTATCTAAATTTGATATAATTCATTCCCTTATCCTCAATTTTAAAAAATGAAAAGAAAATGAGAAAAATCCATCTCAGGTTACCCAATGAATTATCCAAACTGATTTAGGGAACATTATTTAATTTATGAGTTCGTGGTGAGCCATCACTTTGATTCTTTAATTGGAATTAATTTCATTCTCTTATATGTATGTATATATGTAAATAGATAACAGAGAGAGGGGTGTTTTAGGAATCCAGCTTTCTGCATGGGAAAAAAATAATCTTATTTATCAAGTGAGAAGTTGGCTAACATGTCTTCAAAGTGACATATATATATCAATAAAAAAATTAATAAGGTATCTGTGAAGGTACGATTACAACACGATCAAAAATCACAAGTCGTGATGTCATCTATGCTTTACGAAAAAAGTCAAAATAATTCTAGTTCTCAAAATGATCTAAAGGGTCATTATAACAAACTAATAACTGTCAATGCAAACGCAACCAATATTCTCTATATGACATATCTCCTTTAAGAATTTCAATATTAATAAGTTTTAGCAAGTGATTGGAGTTTAGTTAACATTTTACTAGGTTACCAATCAATGCTTATAAAGTGATTGACATGTAATTATTTTTATATGTAACCTTATGGTATAAATATTACTAGAGGTGGATCTAGTACAACTAGTTATGAATTTACGTGAATTCAGTAACTTTTGTTATATTATATATTAACTTGAGGTCGTAAACTTAAAATCCTGGATTAGTCCTCTGAATATTAGACCATCAATGCATGTTTTTCGGCTATAGGAAACAAACAGGATAAGGTCTATGTATACTCTATCTTCTCTCGACCCCGATCGATGGAATTATACTGAGCGTGTTATTGTTATTGTAAAATCATGTTTTCATGAATTTAAGTTATTTATACAGCTGGGAAATTGCCAAAGAGCAATAGGATCCCATGGAGAGGAGACTCAGGTTTACAAGATGGATCAAAACTTACAGATGTTAAAGGTGGATTGGTTGGAGGATATTATGATGCTGGAGACAACATAAAATTCCATTATCCAATGTCATTTGCAATGACTATGTTGAGTTGGAGTGTAATTGAATATGAACACAAGTACAGAGCCCTTGGTGAATATGAACACATCACAGATATCATCAAATGGGGCACTGATTACTTGCTTCTTACTTTCAACTCCTCTGCAACTAAAATTGACAAAATTTACTCCCAGGTAATATTCTCTTTTAACATTCAAGTTTAAAAAAAACACAATCATTGCGTAGTTTCTTATTCTTCAATATGTATTATGTACTATATGTTTGTATTTGTTCTTTCTTTTGCCGAAGTGCTTATGGTACCAGTTCATATTTGGTTGCTTGAAGCTTATTTAGATGCAACTAAGGCAGAATTAGATTTTCAATACTCACGTTTCCAACGCTACACTAATTTGTTCCACTTTTTTCATTTATAATTTAAGCGTGATTGATATAATATATACTTCCTCTATCATTTTAAAGCAGATCAATCTTAAGAAGATCATTGCTTACTCCTCAGTAGCTCATATGAATCTGGTGACTATTGGTAAACCGCGGGTCACATACTTTTCATTTAAGCCGTGGGTCTATTAGAATGACCTACTCTACCTCAGCAGTGGAATTACACCGGTGTGTTTGCGGTTGTTATAGTAGTATTTTAACCCTTTGAGTTACTAGGTTCTAAATTTACTATGTATACATATTAAAAGAAATTTAAGACATATATAGGGTTTTAATTTGTTGAAAATCGTGTCGTAAACTCTACATCCACCAATGTCTTGATACGACGGATGAAAACTTTATATAATGCTTGGTTGAAGAGTTGAAAAATATTTTCTTGTTTTTTAAAATTTATTAAAGATTGACAATTAGTGGATGGAGGTATGTTCTTGCTACCACAGACCAAAAATGGTGTCTTGATATTTATTTAATGAATTCATAAAGTAAAGATCAAGTTATATTCAGTGGAATAACTGGTAGGATTCTCAAATGCGGAGGCATATTCAATATTGTGCTATTTGATTTATCTGAACTCAGTACTTTTGATGTAAATTATAAAATTTAAGTATCAAAATCCACATAAATTGCAACAAATTGTAAGTTCAAATGCTAAGAACCAATAAAGTTTTGTAAGTTCAAATGCTAAGAACCAATAAGTGTAATCCATAGAGTTCAAATTCTAGATCCGCGCTTGAACTCAACTAAAGTGAAGCTTTAATCCTAATGTTAGACTATTCATGCTAAATTATATATGGTTCCAATTTTCATTGATCTCAGGTTGGTGGTGCTTTAAATAATTCAAGAAAACCAGATGATCACTACTGTTGGCAAAGGCCAGAAGACATGAACTATGAACGCCCTGTTCAAACAGCTACTTCAGCACCTGATCTCGCCGCTGAAATGGCAGCAGCATTAGCTGCTGCATCCATAGTATTCCGGGATAACAAACAATATTCAAGAAAGCTAGTTAAAGGAGCAGAGACTCTCTTTGACTTTGCCCGGAACTTAGGCAAACGGACTTCATATTGTCGTGGAAATCCATACATTGAACCTTTCTACAACTCCACAAACTACTTCGACGAGCATATGTGGGGATCAGCTTGGCTATATTATGCTACTGGTAATAAAACTTACATATCGTTGGCTACTAATCCTTCATTGTCTAAGAATACCAATGCCCGCTTCATGACCCCGGATTTGAGTGTGTTGAGTTGGGATAACAAGGTGCCTGCAGCTATGTTGCTGTTAACTAGGATGAGGATATTCTTGAATCCAGGTTATCCTTATGAGGAAATGTTGAGTAGCTATCATAATATCACTGGCCTCACCATGTGTTCTTATCTACAGAGGTTCCAGGTCTTTAACTTCACTAAAGGTATGTCTTGTCCTCTTGCAAGAACTTGCTTTTGATTAAACGTTTTTTATTTCACCAGTTGGAAGATAGTTCTCGTGCACCAACAAAGAGAAATTAGTTGATAGAGACGTTAGATCTGGTGGAATTTCTATACCCCAAAACCTTCTCGGAAAAAGGAACAGACTCACTCACCCTACTTCTAAAGATAGATTGAAAAGGTTAGGGGTCTCAGCTGTTGATGTGTTATATATTAGGTGGAAGTTCAACTGTTATTGGTCTGGATAGCTAGGATCTTAACAGGGGCGGAGCTAGGGTATCGAAAAGGGTTTATACAAACCGCTTTTGTCAAAAATTACATTTATAAACAAGGTCAATACTATTTTTAAAAATCTATATATGGTAGATATCGAGCCCCCATGGCTTCTACTCATGTCTACTTTCTTTATAGTTTGAAACTCTTTTCTGAAAATTCTAGTTACCGCCACTGAATTCGTAGCGACTATCTTTAAAAATAGTGGTGGTTTCCAAACCAATAATTTTCAAATTCTGAATTCGCCTCTGTTTTCACATATATAGGTGGACTTATCCAGTTGAATCATGGGCGCGGTCAGCCATTGCAATATGTAGCAAATGCAGCTTTTTTGGCATCACTATTTGTTGACTACTTGAATGCCACTGGTGTTCCTGGATGGTACTGTGGCCCTTACTTTATCACCTTGGAAGATCTTCGCAGTTTTGCCACTTTCCAGGTCTGCACATCAATCTCTTTGTGTATTTGATACGACGGAAGTCATTTTCCAGGAAAAAAGCATATTCTACACAAAATAAATGACATTTCTGTACATTCTACCTATCTTTAATTTAAAAGTCTTATCTTTACTTAACCTCTGTGTCAAGTCGATTCCAGACAAACAAATTGAAACGGAGAGAGAAATGTTTATGCCCTAACATTTTGTCATTGAAAAACAGATGAACTATATATTAGGTGAAAATCCCTTGAAGATGAGCTACATAGTGGGACATGGAGACAAATTCCCAAACCATGTTCATCATAGAGGTGCATCAATACCTACTGGTAAAACAAAGTACTCATGCACTGGAGGATGGAAATGGAGAGACACAAAAAATCCCAATGTTCATAACATAACAGGAGCCATGGTAGGAGGACCTGATAAATTTGATAAGTTCAAAGATTTACGCACGAATTTCAGCTATACAGAACCAACACTAGCAGGAAATGCAGGACTTGTTGCTGCACTGGTTTCTTTAACTGGTACTGGTGGCTATGGTATTGACAAGAATATAATGTTCTCAGCTGTTCCACCTTTATATCCAATGAGTCCACCACCACCCCCGCCATGGAAACCATAATTCGTGAAAACTTCAGCTTGAATTTTGCCTGTTGAAAATGGCTATCCATGTACAAAATTTCGAGATAACAGAGTTGTTTTAACTCTATTTATATCTTGTGACATATTGGCATAATAAAATTCTTGCATTTATCGATGTTTCCAAATAGGATGAATCTAGTACTTCCTATCATACACTGTCATTACCATAAAGAAAGACCTCTCTTTCGAGATCTGTTCTGTACCTAGATGTTAGTAGTTGATCAGTGGAGTTTCACAATGAAACCCAGCACCTTATGATAACGACAAGATAGACGAGGCTTTTTGAAGTGTTCATTACTCTAGCATTTCTAAAATGAATCTTGTAACCTGAAATCTGATTGACACCGAGTTCACTTTTAGATGTACAGTTTCGTAAAACTTCAAGAGTTTTTCCTTGAAGAAGAGAACATATAATAAGGGGACTGCCAGTGAACTTATAATAAGGCTGATATAACTTTCATATTCCTTTCGAAAGAATTACAACAGAGAGCGTTGCCTTACAATGGATATCGACAACTTCTAATGCATATATATGATTTTAATTTATTCTTAAGAAGGATTGATGAAAGAATGAGAGCAAATAGAACACTTGAGGTAACTATTGCTCATAGCAAGAACCTGGTTCATCTGGGGCAGCTCGCCCGCCTCCGCTTAATGGACCAGAAGCCACTCCTCGTTGATTCAATAGGCATCTGAAATACGCCAACCTACGAGCAGCTTGTTCTGGATTCTTGGCAATGTTGTCATAAGCGGTCCATAGCCTCTCTTTTGTGAGTTAACCAGCAATGACAAACAAGAAATGTTATATGTTAGGAGGCTATATATCCTCTTCCGGAATCATATATGGCAACACGTCATAACTCCTAGTACACAGGAAAGAAACAAGAAGCAACGATAGAGAAAAAAAGCTTTAGTTCATCTAATAATCTGGCGTATGTGCCATGTGAACTATATTATGTCAAAGCTAGTAAGTCGGTATATTGTCTCGACAAAGCTTGTGCACACCTAGATTAATTCTACGAGGCACCTTGCTACCACCCTCCAGCACAAGTACATGATAATTCTGTCCGCCAAAAGCTAGGACAAATGGAAGAAATCACCTAGTGTTTTTGCATCCGCCAGTAAGTTAGGACATCATGAACCTTCTAAGAAGATCTAAAGCTAGTAATGGACAAAGATTAGATAGTTTACATGAGACTTTGATGTCTTCACCACTTCCCGTCCAAGCTACCTTTTCAACCAAATACTTGAGTTGTGAATCCTTCACTTGACATGCTAGAAAAAACTGACTACTACTTCCAACAAATCTAGCTTTGCTATGCCATTGTTTCATATGTGTCCATGAATGATGTATTACATTAGGAGGAAAGGACCGAATACACATAAGTGACTCTTCCGACTCTTATGTGGACCATATGGAAAGAAAGAAAAGAAATCCAAGGGTGTTTAAAACACGAAAAATGCTTCTGGTTAGAAGAAAGGAACTTTTTGATGTTATTGTAAATATTTTGGAGCACCGATGAGATTCAAATAAGTATATAGATGATTGGTCGCTCATTATAGAGGTTGGTACTTTTAATCTAATTCACATTCTCTACCTAATGTATACACCTTGCATGCGGGATCTTTTCACATCAAAGACAAATATATTCCAGGAAGACAGATTCAATAAGAGAGGAAAAGACTACCTGCAGCTGCTGCAGCACGAGGCCATATGGTTGTTTCGATGTTTGATCCATCAATATGCTCACCCCACATACAAACTTCACCCCCAATAACCAGCCGTTGTTGTTCAGGCTTTGTAATATTAGTTAGTGGCTCATTTGAATAGAAATTCTGCCATGTGGTATCAATATGGTCTAAATACCACTTGTCCTGGTTGCTAACAATGCACCGCAATCCAGCTGCAGTTACTTGCTGAGCAACACCGCCCCCGAGCCTGCCATATATAATACAAGCACAAGTTTAGTCCATCAACTGGTTTTAGGAAAAGTTTTGCAAACGACTGGGTAACACCTTATTGCTCACTTTTTGTATCCCAGACCTCACTTGTGGGATTACACTTGGTATGTTATCATGAACTTCACAAAACTGCGACATACCCAGTGTAGTCAGACAAAGTGGGGTTCATGGAGGGTAGAGCGTACGCTGACCTTACCCCTACCTCAGAGGTAGAGAGGTTGTTTTCGAAAGACCCTCAGCCCAACGACAAATAATCCAATGCAATCCCGAAAAAGAAATTAACAGAAGTATAAGAAATAGCAGATAGAAACAGAACCGTAACTACAACAAAAATAATATGATAATCGAAGTATAAGAAACAATAGATAGTGACAGAAAATGAAGGCAAAAAAACTACAAGAGCAATACTATAACTACTAGTATGGACGGATATCAAGACGACAAACTGCTACCTGCTAACCTTCTACCCTATTCCTGGGTTAGTCTTCATACTCATCACGGATAAGAATAAAGGAAATGAAAAAAGAAAACAGATATATAAACTAATTTGGACCTTCCAGCTTATACCACACGACAAGAGGACGTACCAGTTGTGTACTATTGTTTTTGGGCTCAACTTATTTCCAAAATTATTGAATGTCTCTTCCCTGCAAATTTGAATATGATAAGTTAAAAACCAGTTACTGTTAGAAAATCTCATAATGAAAGTCCTTACCAGTTGATAATTTCGTATCCATGGGATAAAGCTATCTTCTGTGCTCGCAAGACAAAGTACTCATAAGCACTGGTTCCATTCAACCGGTGTTGCTTCAACCTGTTAAATAGAACATGCTTATTACTTTAATGGCAGAAAACTTGTCAAAGGGATATTGAGAGAAGAAATTCTACATTATCCGAATGGAATACAAAGTTCATTAGCAAAAGCATTGAAGAAATTTAAATCATAGAGAAGGCAAATTTTTTACCACTTGCTTATACGAGGAGTTAACGTCCAGCAACCTGCAGGAAACAAACAATTCCACGTTTCAGTAAACATTACCTTCAAGTTGCTGAAAGTTAAAGTCAGAAACAGTACAAGAAGAAAATATCAGTACCCGAGACACCCGAGTAAGATAGATTGAAACTAAAGTGAATGCCTAATACAAAAATATATGTGTCTAGTATATTGACAAAGGCACATGAAGATGTATTATTACTTCAGTAGATAGGTACCTTTTGTAATAATTTCTTATGCGTTTCACACGTCAAATTCATGCAGCTACAGAATTTGGAAAGACTTGGTAAATTAATGCACTAAAGGATTTAAAGTTATGTGGTCGTTGGTCGATCATTGCTACATTCTTTGTCATGTTAATACTCTACATTGTAGAAGACCACCTTCAATTAGCTCACGCATATAAGCAACACGATGAATAAAGAAGCTGAATTCAGAGTGCTGTGCAGAGAAATGCTTTGGAGCCTGGTAGAGTATATTAGTCAACAAAATACTCGGGAGAAAGATCATAACATCCATTGCATTTTGCATTTTGCATCTTGCATGGCGCACATAAATATTTTTCCCATGCTCCACGTTTTTGAAAATTCACAAACAAAGATTAATTTGTGTTCTAACAGAATCAATTGAGCTCCAAAATAGATAAACATCCTTCGCACTTTCACTATCAAATGCAACAGCATGCTTTTATGTTCACACTAAATGAACTCATACATCAGAGGATAATATTTCTTGAAACAAAAATGATAGTCAGTACTTACTTGTATCCACTTCATCACCTCCTAGATGAACAAATTTGTACTTAAATATCTTGCTAAAATCTGAAATACAGAAAAGTTCCCAAACCATGAATGGATTATTATTTTGACTCACGAGGGTCGTAGAGTGACATGCAACTGAGATTTACCTGAGAGAATCCCATCTATTAATTTGAAAGTGAAATCACTGCTCACATCAAGTGGTTCTTGACAGTTTTTTGACGGCCATAAAGAAGGATAACCAATACCCCTGAAATCGAACAATTGTTAGATTGGTTAAATGGGAAGCCCGGTGCACTAAGCTCCCGCTATGTATGGAGTTCCGGGGAAGGGATGGCCCACAAGGGTCTATTGGTTAAATAGGAACTAATATCCAAATAGAATGTCTCTCCATACCAAGATTTAGCATGTCCTGGAACGTCTAATTCAGCTAATACATTGATTCCACGCCTTCCTGCATATCTGCAACTCTTAAATGTTTACATGGATCAGCAAAACATCATTTACACATCAAAAGCCAAGGAAAGAAGAATGAAAAGCGTGAAAGAAATAACTTGCCTCACAATCTCTGAAGCATCAGCTACAGTATACCTCTCTGAACTTGAGTAAGCCCCACTCCACAGTTTCGGAAATGAAGGTATCTCAAGTGGGAATGATTGTGTATCTACAATGTGCCAGTGAAGCACATTCTGAATAAAGAATATTGTGAGGATCAAAGTCTTGACAATCAATAAGAAGTAAGATGTAGGCATTTAATTCCACGAAGTGCTGCCAACAGGCATCGGAAAGTTTCTAGTGACATCATCAATTTGCTGATTCAATAAGAACTTGAATAAATAGTCGAGTCCTGTTGCCATTTATGTGTGAGAGGAAGGGTGATATTTAGCAGGTGTGTAGTCTCTTACTCTTCAGTGTGTATTACTAGTCTAATTTGCTTTGAATCTTTCTATTTTATTGTCATATTATTCTTGCAATTATGCTTTGGAAACTTGTCTTTTGAGCCGAGGATTTACCGAAAACAGTCTCTCTACCTCACAAAGGTAGGGTAAGGTCTGCCACATCCTATCCTCCGGTCCCTCCCCAAAAGTTACTAAAATGTGGTCTCTATCAACATTGCACAGCACTTGCAAGTTTCCAAGGCGAGGACGCAAAGAACTCCACATAAAAACATAGATGTTTTGTAGAAGAAGATTTAGGTAGACTGTAGACATGAAGTAAAAGATTATTAAGAGGTCTAGAAAAGCGGTAGCCAGAGAGTTACATACCAGTTTTGCATAAGCCATCGAATCAATGACCTTCAATATCACAGGCAACGGCAGATAGTGACGGGAAGTGTCTGTAAGACAATTAGGGATATTAGCATTCTAAGTTAGCAAGAGATCTTGTCAGAATATGACATGATAAAGACACGAGATAAAGTCATTCACACTGAACTCTCTTAATAGATCTAATCTGGAACTAATACCAGGGCAAGAGTAACGTAACTGATAATGCTACAAGCTCATTTCAAGGAACTATTTTGGTTTCCAACTTTTTGGCTAGTCTTATAATGCTTCACTTACTTGAATACTCAAAGTCCAACCTACCAATTCAGATCTCAATAAACTAGCAGTACAAATAGCCAGTGTTATGCAGACCTTACCACCAAAATGCAGTTGAGCACTGAATTCAAATGAGAAATTTTCAGATGTAGGAGAGTTTCCTAGTGAAAACAAACACACCTTGCTGGCATGGTTTCTTATTTTCATTAAATTTCTTGTTCGGATAGTATTCGTTGTGTTAAACTAGAAAAGCAAGATTAAATAAGTAAATGCAACCCTCCTATAATTATTAGAAAAGCTCCTCACCAATTAAAAGCCCTCGATAAGAAAATCTTGGCCTATCAACAATGGTCCATGGAACTTGATGAACTTCAATTGCTCTGGTTGTAAGGTTAAAATGGCATGCTTGACTAAATGTCTGTCTTGATACCAAAAACACAACATTAAAGCATCTAACTAAAAGCAAATAAATACTTGACTAAGTACTAACAGCTTTTTAGCTCGAGCGGAAGCATCAAACCTGAAAACCATGCAAAGCCCCATAAACTGTTTTTGCCTGCATCAAATCGTGACTATCAGATAAGATCCTATGGTGAGAACAAGTGTAAAACAATCTCTCACTACCTAACCATGGTACATTCTACATATCTTTAGTTTAAGATCACAAGATTCAAAGTTTCTTTACTTAAATTTGTGCCAAGTCAAAACTAGACAAACAAAAACGGAGGGAGTATTATTCGCTAAATACCAAACAAGTTAGTGAGTTTCTAAATCAATGAGTAAACACAAAAGTGTAGAGGAACGGGATGCATGACATTATCATGCACTGTAGTACTAGATAACAAAGCTAACAAAGTCTACCTTTAAAAATGTTTCAGCTATGAAAAAAGAATTATTAACTGTGACTTAGCCTACTGATTTTGGCGAAAATCACTTCAAGATGTATCGTAGAGTATATGATACTGCAGAAAAGCTACAGGGAATGCATTTGATTGGACAAATATATCCTTTAAAGATATGTGCCATATTATCAACACAGAAAAAACTGATAACACCTACCGTCAAATATGCAAAGGCTGGGTTTCCTTTTTCTGGTATGGTTAAGTTGTAGGATTCATCAACACCGTACTGCAGCTGCATTGCACAAGGTTTTATTCAGTTGGTTTAGAAAATGCAATTCAAGGGGAAAAAATCTACCAGCATAGAATTGAACAGAATAAAAGCACCTGAAATATTTAAACATCATTTGACTGAGAATTGATTAGAATTCAAAGTCCTAACGCATGATCTGCCAAACTCTTCAGTGGCTCACTCCAGTGAATAAAGGAGATACGTGTGATGCACAACTTTCAAGAGGTCGGGTTGAATCAAAATCATTTGAATGAAAAATATTATGTGGTGTAGTTCTTTTTTTTGGGTAACAACACATAAACTGTGACAAAGGGAGTATTTTGCACTGAGGATCTCTAATGAAATGAACAAAACATGATTAGAAGCTTGTCTATCATGGACCGAGTGAAAAAGCTCTTCCAAATACTACTTTTTTTCTTCAGACAAAGCTATAGTTCATTCAGATGCAGAACCATTTACCAGTTAAACAACCAAATAACGACAAATTAAATGACCAAGCTCAAAGCAAAGAACGAAGCGCTACGAGATCAATACCTCATCGCTAGGAGAAAGGACGACCACTTCGATTCCCTTTAGCACCGGAGAAGAACCGTCATATGAGAAGTTGGCGTCAACGACATGAGCTACCTTTATAACATCGAGTAACCTCGAAAAACCTTCCTTGAGAATTCCAGAGGCATCAGGGTACTTGCTCCCTTCGGTTTTGAGCACAAACTCATTACTAAGTTGAAGATTCCTATGTCCATAGCTAACCGATAATGGCATTGGCCATATCTTCAAATTCTTAATGTCAGCAGCAGCTGATAGTACTACAATGTGAACCACAACAGCAAATAATACGCTTCGCAATCCTAACATCCCCATCACTATAATCTAGCAACAATACAAGTCGAACGAACACAATCAGAAATTCAACTATACAACAAACATAAGAAAATGGTGACATTAGCTGTATGTAAAAGGGAAGCCATTTGAAGCTTCAAAATTAAATAACAATTACATCACAGTAGGGGAAGGGGATTACGAGGTGGGGAATAGAACCATCATTAACAACGTAAAAGTTCAGCTAGCAAACCAACTAAGCTACTAAAATTCCACACACATTCAAAACTTAAGCCACTTAGCTTACAAGAAAAACCAAAATTATAATACTTTTAGTAAAGCATTGGAATAATAAACTGATAAAATGCAAGAAGAAGAAGAAGAAAAATCTATAACACCCCAAACACCATTCTCACCACACATATGAAAAAAGAAATAAACATCTATCAGGGAAATGCAATTATCAGCTTCTGTCCCACCCCAAATGGGCAAAAAGTACCAATCTTGATAAACACAATCATAAAAACAAAAAATTAAAAAAATGCAGCATTTATTACTATTGAAGCAAAAAAGAAGAACCCCATTCTTTCAAATCAAAGAAAAGAACAATCTTTACACTTTTTTCACATATACAACTAACAATCAAACTGAAGTTCAGAACCCATTGTTTCAAATCAAAGAAAAGAACAATCTTTAACACTTTTTGCCCAAAAAAATACAATCTTTATAGTTTATACTTATTTAACATACTTACAGATACTAAAACCAAACTGTATAATCAACAAAGTTGAAAATGTGATTCTTCAGAGAGCTTCAAAATCAAAAATCTTTGAAACCCCAAGTCTAAAAATGTTAAATAATCAAAAGGGGATCAGGCAAATAAGAGATACATTTATTAGTTGAACAACTAAATAAAGCAAGTGGGAAACAGATAGAATGCAATTATTAGTTTATATTCATATTCATGGGGTAATGTTGAATATATTTCAAAAAAGTTTATCACTTATTTATTATTATTATTACCTTCTGACTATTATTATTATTATAAACATGAACTTGTAACCATTGTCTTATTGTCTTGTAAGAAAAAAGACATTGGTCCCTTATGATTCTCTCTTCTGCACAAGCCTTTCCTTTGTCTTTTTTCTTAGCTAGCTCGGTGCACTAAAGCTCTCGTGATGTATGAGTTAGAAAAAAAGAAATAAAAGTATTAAAATCTTTTGAACTAAGCGCAAATTATTTGTTTTATCACTAAACTGTTGATAGCTTTAAAAACAATGTTCTACTTGAGTAACTAAATTTAGATACACTCTCGATCTATCACCTGACATAGTTAGCGGTCTTAATTTCTTATAGGAGCATGACTCTTAATAAAAAAAAATCAAAAAAAATGTTGAAAACATTCTACATTTGACGACAATTTAAGGATTATTTCACTCATGTTACCTTGCTCTTTCTTTTTCCGCTTTGCTAATCTTCCTCTCTAATGCGGGCTGGGCGGCGACGGACGGCGACGGGCACGGGAGGTGTATTTTAATTCAGTCAATCAAGTAAGTATGTGTTTTTGAAACCGTTACTAATTCGAAAGGTAAAATTAATCATTTATGACGAATTAAGGTGTGTTTTCAATACTTTTCTAAGTTTTATTATATGCCGTCTTATTTGATATTTTTTGTAGGACTTAATATTTTTAAATTAGAATAATTGTACTTTTAGTTTCTTAATTATTAATAAAAAATTATGTGTTTTGGACCCATTGTATTATATAAGAAATATATTATATTTCAATTATGTTATAGAGTTATACTAACGTTAATTATGAAGTAACA
Source organism: Solanum lycopersicoides (assembly GCA_022817965.1). Lineage (NCBI taxonomy): Eukaryota > Viridiplantae > Streptophyta > Magnoliopsida > Solanales > Solanaceae > Solanum > Solanum lycopersicoides. The sequence continues at coordinate 3,786,233 of CM040628.1, read as the reverse complement.
CTGCAATTTAATACTATAATATATGAATAATTAAATGGTTGAACAAATTAATAACAATATCATGCTCTTAGTATGATCTTATAAAATAATTATATAAAAGCGTATATACATACCTTATTTCAAGCTTCATGGAATGAAAATATTATTTATGATAGACGTTTGAATAATCATAATAAATTTATATTATATGTCAGGGATCAAAAGTATATGTTTTAATTAATTAAAATTATGTATATGTTTGACCAAATATTACAAAAACTGCTAATTGAATTTGTCAAAAACCAAAAATAGTATTATTCCATTTAAAGTAAATAAGGTATATAATGTCCTAAAAGATAAAATAGGAAAGGAAATAAAGTTCACCACTTTCATTGGAGGAATTAAAATAAGGGGAAAAAAAGTTGTTATAGATTAAAAAAAAATTACAAAATTTAATATTTTATTAATGTTATAAAAAAAATAGAAAAATTACTAGATGTTACTATGGACTTTGAAATTTTAAAGTCAAATATTAAGATTAATCACACTTTAAATAGAGAAGACTTGTCATTTGTAATCTTAGAAATTCTATTTCAATATATATTGTTAATTGTTATATTAAAAAAAAAACTACAATTAATATATAAAGAGTGTTGTTATAAAGGTGAAGGTTGTTATAATAAGTTTTTTTTAAAAATGTTATGAAAAGCTTGGGGAATCGTGCCTATAGAGCACGTGCTAAAAAAAGTTACACATTTTTATATTCAAAAATATAATTTTAAATTTTCTATTATGTCATGAAATAATTCATAGTAACCAACATAAAAATCTGAGATTTATTTTAAATTATAAATTTTTAAAAAAAACTTCAGATTACATGTTTAATTATATGATATTACGCAAATTAAAATAAAAAGAGAAAGTGCAAAAATGAAATTTACAAATTATATTTAAACTAGTGAATGTTATAAAAGATTAGTATATAAAAGATTAGCACACACAATTTTATTAAATATTTTTTCTTCTAATTTTATATTAAATGAATTTTTAGACATTTTTTCATTGTTAAGACTAATCAAATTGTTTAAAGTTGAAGATAAATCTTTGATTTTTTACTTTTAAGAAAAACTTGGGAACAGTGATTTAAAAAACTCTGCTGAGACTCGCCCTGGGGCAAGACTCTAGAAAAACGCCCCGAAACTCAATTGTGGGGCTTAATTCTGTAAGACTTACGCCCTAAACGCCTGATTGTACGCTCTAAGCACGTCCAACACTCAGGGCTCGCCTAATAGATCTTACACAAATTATGTATTAAAAAATTACCTGTTAAAATCTTTAGTTAAATTATGTGTTAAAAAATTACGTGTTGAAAAATGTCCATTAATTTTTACAGTAAAAATAACAACATTATATAAAATAATTTCACTTCATCATTTTAAGTTCAATAACAATTCAACAAATTTGATGATAATAAAAAATAAATAATGTCCACTAGCTTTGAATTTAAAAAAAAAACTTACATTGTAGAGAAGTCTCCTTCAAATGTGGAATTGTAACACATGTATATAAATTTTATGTCAATTTATTAAATATGAAAAGAAAGAAAAAAGTTTTGTAACTGATTTGAAATTATGGCGTTTAATTAATAAGAATAAATATGATATAGAAAATTATAAAAATTTGTGATTTAAGAGGTGGATTTTGAAGTTTTTAATATAGCACACGAATTAAAAAAATATATAAAGAATTACAAAAATGTGGTATGATTTAGAAATATGAGATTAAATTTGGAGTTTTAATATAGCGTAATATTTATTTATTTAAAAAATATAGAAGTCGCAAAAGATAAATGAACTTTTTTAATCATAAAAATATGTCACTTTACTTTGTCTATATCTAACTTTAATATATTATATTAGATATAGATTTATGTTTGTGACATTTTTAAATTAAATATTTCGTAACAAATAAAGAGGAGAAGACAAAAAATAATTATTATTTTTAAAAAGAAACGGATGACAATAAAGGTAAATGGAATATTAATAGTGGAGTAATAGTGGGTAGAGAAAGTATACTGCAAATATTTTTCTAAATTAAATGAGATTTTTTTTTATTATTTTGAAAGAAAAAAAGACAAATATATATAGATGTGTGTTATTTTTATTTTTTTTTTTATGTACAAAGCAAGTAAAGTAATAAAATAAAATACCTAAAGATACAATATAAATTAAAAATATTTATATAGCACAAATGGAATTATACAAAAGGTAGTAATTGTAACAAATTCAAACTCTTCATTTGTATTAATAAAAAAAATATTATAACTCGATTACTTCTTTGAAATGATAATTATAACAGTCAGATTGTTAAATAACAATTAATTTTTTTTTTTGAAATAATTAAAAATAATGATAATAATATAAGATGAGAGAAGCTTAAGACTCTAAAATGAAGATCGGAGGAATAAGATTCTTTACATAACAATTAACATAAACTTCAAGATAATCGTAAGTAATAATTTGTTTATTCGCTTTGCGATTTGTTTCCTAACTCAACTTGAATTTAAGCAAATTCCTTTATTAAGAGAAAATTATGCGGTTAAACAACCTTATACTACTTAATTAGTCATCATAATTCATAGCTATAGTTTGTTATGATTATCACTCACGACTAATATTAACCGTTAATTGTGTAGACTGGGTTCGAGTTTGTATAATTAGTCTCGTCTGTATATTTTATCACATTTATAAAATTCACAACTAATAATTCTTCGTTTGATTTGTATTTGTAAACGATGGTTTGTATTTGTGTTCGACGATGATTTTCTTTGGTTTTTCAGTTTTATCAACATATACATTCACTCTTTTTTTATGCCTTTTAAAAGATTATATAAACAGGTAGTTTTCAAATTTTGTATAATGTAATTTATGTAATATACTTTGTATAATTGTTTAAAGTTCATATGTTTATTTTGTATCGATTCGTTATTTCGAGTTTTATCATATTTATATAATTCTAGAATTTGTATTACTCAATTATACAAAGACATGTGAATTATACAAATTATTGCGCTCTCTCGCTCGCCTATCTCCCCCCTCTCCCAATCTCGCTCGCCTCTCTCCGCCTCTCCTATTCTCGTTCGCCTCTCTCCTCCCCTATCATGTAGCTATGAATCATAATTAGCAAATCATAACGGTAGAACCTACTTAAGTTATTTTGAGTGGCTATATGCGAAAGTTTCCATTTATTATTGAGTTTATCAAAATATGAAATACCTAACATTGAAATTAGGACAAGTTACAAAAATACGCACCTTTTGTTTCACTTATTTCCATTATCTTCTATTACTTTTAAAAATCTCCAAAATCCCTTATTTCTTTAATGTATTCGAGCTGCATAATAATGTATCCGAGTCAATATTTAATGTATTCGAGCTAGTTTTTAATGTATCTGAGCTACATACTAATGTATTCGAGCTAGTATTTAATGTATATGATACATATTATGTATACGAGCTGCATATCAATGTACCTGAGCTTCAATTATTGCATCCAGTTTTTTAAATTTCTAATGGATTAATGTAATTATAAACTTATTAAGAATAAAATGTAATTTCATATTAAAACTATGAGATTGATGTGATTTACGATTGAATTTATATGCATTCATATGGATCCTTTTCCCAAAATAAATTTATCTTTTTCCCCAAAGTTGCATGAGGATATATATAGAGTGAAGTACAAGTAAAGTTCTTCTACTTTTTGGATGGGCCGACTTTGAATACTTTAAAGCCCAAAACTATAATGATCTTGATTAAATTTAGGCCCACTTATGTAACCACTTTTACATTTTGGTGGATATTAACTTATTCTTCTATTTATTTCCTCTAATTAAATTCATCTATAAAAAATAAAAAACATTTTTTTTGTTTCGGACTGAGATATTGTAATTATTGTTTTTTTAATATATGGATGATTCTATACATTGAGAAATTACGCAAAAGTATAAACTTTCAATATATTTTTGTAATTTATTCCCTAAGAAAAGAGTTAAAAAATATATTTTTTTTATCATATTAAACTTTTAATATTTCCTTCAATATTCATACCTAAGCAAATATTAGATGGACTTTATAAAAATTACTTTTGAACATTTATCGAATTATTAAAATAATTTAATAGATAATAGAATTAATATAAATATAGTTAAAGCAAAAAATGAACTCATTTTAATGATAAGACATTTTGACCCAATTATAATACATTTTTTCTTTGTGTGATTGATGAAGAATTATTATTAAATGTACAAGGAGGGATGAATTGAAAATTTTATTGAAAAGTATATAATAAAACGTCATCATAATAATTGTATTAATTAATTTATTTCATTTAAATAGATATTGTTGAAAAATGAAACATAAAGAATCTGAATATACACGTTCCACGTAGCAATGTAAATATAATAGGCAAATTCTTCTTCATATGATATAATAATTTATTTTATTTTTTGCCGACCTCTCTTCCTATATTTGAAAATTAAAAATGAAGTTAGATTTTTTTTTCTCTCAAAACACACATAAAAGAATGGGGTAAGAGATCACGAGATGCGGAAAATTGAAAATTCAGATAGTTAATTAATTTATTAACGAATGAATGATGTTTGATACGGAAATGGTATTCTAATAGTCATAACATGTTACTTTTTTCGTTCGTTTTTTATTTATTTGTTCACTTGGACTCGTTCCTCTCGATAAAATAGAAGGACAGACGGTGTTGAAGCTCCGCTCTCCTTTAGATATTAGGAAGGAGAGGGCGTTCTAATTCCGGAACCATAACGGCATGCGGAATGGGCGCAACCTCGAGCTCAGGAATGTGCGGCTATGCTTCTCGCCCAGGAGGGTAAAAAGGGCCAGACGGGGAATCCCTTCCCGCGTTGCACGTGGCAAGGAAGCCTTCAAGAGCCCCGCCCGAATAATAATTCAGAAATAGAAGAGGGAGAAGAACGAATACCAAAAGATATTTTTTACTCTTTGTTTTGACTCCTTGAATAGAAAGGGTAGAAAAAAGGAAAAATAATAATACACTACATAAGAAAAAGCTGAAATTTGATCTTGAAAATAATCTATTCAAGCTCATCATATCCTTTTTTGTAACTCACCCGAAAAATAAATATTGATTTTTATTTGTTCAGTTTAAAAAATCAAGAATTACTTTAATGTTTAAATGACTTATAATAATTAAAAGTGATATAATAAAATTATCATTTTATTTAATATTTCTTAAGAAATATATCAAATCGATTACGAAGAAATAGATATGGATAAAGGAAGGATATTAAAATATCGTCCGAATTTCTTTTTTTTTACTCAATATTTGATAATAACATTAAATAATTCATTTAAATTTGATTTGACGTCAAAAAATATCATGTTAAATGATAAAATTCCTAACAAAAACGACTCTATACCGGTGCTTTCGAGAATTCCAACCCAACATCGTGTCACCATAATAATTGTTAAACTACTATTATGGCCACCAAGATATTCAACTTCTTATACGTACCAATAATTTACAACATGTCTTTTAAAATTGATAATATTATTTTATATATTGTTGAGCAATTTCTACAATTGATATTTTATTAATTATAGGTGAACAAAGATGTTTTTAATATTGAGAATCATCACATTTTTATATTATTATAATATTAGAAAGTATAAAAATTTCAAGTCAACAATATTTACTAATTTTATTATTCTAATATTTTGAAATAAACATAAATAAACTTAGATTTTGTCTTAATAAAAGAAAAAAAGTAACATTAATATTATTTTTTTCCAAAAAAGAAAGATATAAAAGAATTATGAACAAGAAAAACATAAATTCATGGTCTTGATATATATCAATTGTTATCCACAACTATCTCTAAAAGATTTCAATAATAAAGTTTTTCATTTAACAAATAATGCTCTATTGCTTCCAAATATTATTCAATTTAGAATCAAATACCAAATAAATTTCCAAGAAAATAAAAGATAAGATAATGTTTGTCCTATAAGAGAATTACAATGAAAATGACAAATTCTTAATAATTCATTTGAATTTTTCAATTTGAAGAGACATGTGTCCTTGATAATGACTTCTTGTTACTCAATTATTAGATGACAAATGTCTTATAGAAAACAACTTATCAATGACAAACCGATTTCCCGCAAAATGCCCGAGTTGGTTAAGCAGGTGATCTCTCAAACGAACAGGAGGGACATAAGTTTTCAACTTCGAAATCCCCTCATACATGTTTTGTCGATCAAGCTCGTCACAAGCTTGCCTAATATGATATAACTCTCATATGTAGTTTGATGATCAAGCTATTGCACGAGCTTGTCTAATACAATTTACTTTTCTCTTATAGTCTAGAGACCTACTTTCGTATTGGATAGTGATGTAGCTGTGGATTTACTTGTCAACAAAAAAAATACTGAAATAATGATTTTTGGTACAAAGATATGATGCATAAATGATATATAAAACTAAATAACCTATCATCTACTCAACATTATGTAACTTAAAGTAGGCGTTTGACTATAAATTTTGAATATATTTTATTTTAAATTAAATTTTATCGAGTTAAATTTTAAGATAAGTTGTACTTGATTATACTTCTCGCAAAAAAATATTTTAATCTTATGAATTCTGAATAAAATATTACTATATGAGTTTATAATTCCGCGTAAATTATTAACATTAAAGAAATTATAAAAAGAACAACAAAAATAAACTGAGAATAATAATGAAAATAAAAAAATAAAAAGAATAATAATGAAAATAAAAAAATAAAAAGAATAATAATATAAATTCAACTTTTTTTTTTCTTTCTAATAAGCCCCTTTATCTTCGTTGTTATGTCCAAAATTCCCCAAAACAATTCTCTAGATTTTCGCGATTATCTTCAACCGAAATGGATACTCGAATCGACGACGACGACGGCGATCTTCTAGCTTCTAGTTCAAATACCTCCGGTCGCCGGAATTACCATTGCTACAGTGAAAAATTCGTTTTCAACTCCGACTCCGATTCCGACGACGTCGCCGGCGCCGGAGATGTCAATAGAGTCGGAAGTTCCGGCAGGAAATTTAGCTTCGATGAGACGGAGCGAACTCCGAAATTGTTTGACCGGTTCTACGGCTCTTCGTCTTCTGATGATGAGGAGTTCAGTTCTGGTTCAGGTCAAAATGGCGTTGTTCGGAAACGGCTTGATAATATGATTCAATTCCTTGACCGTAAGATTTGTTTGGAAACAGCTGGTTCTAATAGTAATAATAATGTTAAGAGTCATTGTCAAGGTCTTCCTGAGTTTTCAGGTAAAGGTGGTGGTGCTGGGATTTTTAAGTTGCCGGTACGTGCGGCGGTGCATCCTGATCGTCCGCCGTCGTTGGAATTACGGCCACATCCATTGAGAGAGAGGCAAATTGGGAGATTTTTGAGGACTATATTGTGTACGGACGATGGATCTCAGCTATGGGCTGGGTCGGAGTGTGGAGTTAGGTTGTGGAATTTATCGGATATGTATGAGGCTGCTCAAGAAGAAGAAGAGAATGAGGACTTTGAGGATGCTGCACCTTTTCTGGAGTCTGTTAGGACTTCACCAACTTTGTGCCTTGTTGAAGATGCTGGGAATAGGTTGCTATGGAGTGGACACAAAGACGGTAGAATCATGTGTTGGAAGATGGATAGTGAAACTAGCAGTAGAGAGAAAGGTGCTTGTGGAAAAGCTGCTTTGAAAGAAGTGCTATCGTGGCAGGCTCATCGCAGTCCAGTTCTTTCCATGATCATGACTTCCTATGGTAAAGTTTGAGTTTTTTTCCTCATACCTGTCTGTGCAATGTTTGTGTTGGGTAAATTGCAAGTAGTTTCTATATTGCATTTTTGGCACTTTAGATTCTAAACTTTGGTAATGTAAGCCCTTGAATGTGCTTGATCATCTTATACGAGCTGTTAAGAAAGTTTATGCTTTTATTATTCTGCGATTACAGTAGTAAATAGGCAGTCGGGTAGGCAAAGCCTAGGATTAAAGACCACTCATAGTACTATTTTTTTTACCCTGGTGCTGAAGGAACAATGATGTAGTTGCAGTATTTTTCGTCTTTTTGACAAGTTTTAGGTTCATTTCATGTGGTTTGCGGGGAAAATTAGGAGATTATAAGATAATGTTGATTTTCCCAGAACACTTATTACTTATGAAAAAGATAAAAAGAAGAAGATAAGCTCGAATAGTGTAGGCATTAAGATGCTATTGTATTTATGATGAGATAGGATTAGGAGTTGTTAGTCATGTTGTAGTGCAAGGGTGTTGGAGAATTTATATCCCTTACTAGAGAGAGAGAGAAACTTTATGTATACTCTGTGTTATCCAGTTCAATGGCCGTGGTCCTTCCCCACAAGTAAGCAGTTCAATGTAGCCAAGAAAACAACTTGCTGTCATGATTGCTGCTACTGAACGAAAGAAGAAGCTCTGAGCTTGCGTCCTCTCTTCTGCTACCAGAAATAGTTTAGATGGATCTCTTTTTCACTCTTGACTAGCAGTGTGATGCACCGATATACAAAGTGGCCTTCTTGGTGTCTTTTTCTTATTGATGAGTAAAAGTAGTTCCATTTAAAAGGGGACTGGCAAAAATCCGGTTTTAGGATCAACAAAAAGTAAATGTTAGTGGTAGTAGTAACTCAAGAGGTGTGCTTTCTTTTACTTATCTTTATAAATAAAAAAGGGTGTGCTTGATTCTGTTCTGATGTGCAATTTTGTTTAGGCGATCTGTGGTCTGGATCTGAGGGTGGTTCCATCAAGATCTGGCCTTGGGAAGGAATGGAGAAAGCGATTGCTCTGATAAATGAGGAAAGGCACATGGCTGCTTTGTCGATAGAGAGGTCATATGTGGATCTAAGGAGCCAAGTTATGCATAATGGAACAGGCAATAGCATATTTTCTGTTGATGTCAAATATATGCTGTCTGATCGCTCTGGAGCAAAAGTTTGGACGGCTGGTTATGTGTCATTTGCACTTTGGTAAGTACCTTCTGAATCATTTTAGAGATAAAGTTCCCCATTTATGTTGTTTTGGTAGTTTTTGCATTGTTAACACCATTTACTTTAGAATCGCTTAATGTTACAATGAACAAACGTAAGAATGTTATACTTGCCACCTTTGAATTCGATTAATCCTCAGCCTTTTGTCAATACACTCACAGAGGCATGTCTTTAGTTTAAGATGGATGTGCTAGTCTTGAATTTCTGTCATATTGTTTCGGGCATGTGAAGAGGAGGTGTGTGGATGCATCAGTAAGGAGTTGTGAGAGGTTGACTATAGCAAGAGTTAGGAGAGGTAGAAGTTGGTCAAAGAAACATTTGCGGAGGTGATTAGATAGGATATAGCAACTTCAGATCACTGAGGACACGACCCTTGATAGGAAGGTGTGGAGGTTGAGGATCAGGATAGGAATTTCGTAGATATCCGAGTGTTGTCATCCTTTAGATGGGAGAGGCAAGGCGCTAGCCCATCTCCTCACAACCTTATTAGTAGTACTGACTCCGTCCATTTTTACTTGTTTGGTGTTGACTTGGCACACCCCTTAAGGAGCAATAAATAAATGGACTTTTTTACTATATCATCCTTTGAATATAATAAATTCAATGCTTTGTGTGAAATGATTATTTAATAATAAGGGTAAATTTGGAACTAAATGATAAATTATCTCTTGATTTTTTTAAACTAGACAATTAAAAATGAATATCTATTTTTGGTATAGTGGATAAGTAAAAGTGGACGGATAAAGTAGTATTTTGTAATCGTGTAGTTTCTTATTACGGGTTTATCGGAAACAATCTCTCACCCTCCCCAGTCTCCACTGTTTGGGACTACATTGGGTATGTTGTTGTTGTAGTTTCTTATTCTTCAAGGTGTTCTACAGTATTTTGCTTTATTTGCTTTGTATCTTGATATTTTGCTGACATATTTTTCTTGCAACCCTACTTCTATTATCTTCTCTTTTGAGCCGAGGATCTATTAGAAACAACCTATCTACCCACAAAGATAGGGGTAAGGTTTGCGTACATCTTACCCTCCTGAGATCCCACTTGTGGGACTACACTACACTGGATATGTTGTTGTAAATCTGTAGTGCATTTGATAGATTGTATTTGCATGTCTAAGGTTTTGCTCTGTTAGATTTTGTGTGTGTTCTGAAATGAAATCTAATTTTCAGGTCATCTGGTTCTGATTTGTTGTTCGTTTCTTGTCAATTGCTTTTGCTTGCAGGGATGCACGGACTAGAGAGTTACTGAAAATCTTTAACACAGATGGTCAGGTTGAAAATATATTAGCAGCAGTAGATCCTGTAATTGAAGATGAAATGAGGATGAAAGTTGTGTCCAATTCAAAAAAGGACAAGTCTCAAAGTTCTATCGGCTTCTTTCAGCGTTCACGCAATGCTATCTTAGGAGCAGCTGATGCTGTCCGTAGGGTTGCGGTAAAAGGAGGATTTGGAGAAGATAACCGGAGGACTGAAGCGTTGATTATTACAGTCGATGGAATGATATGGAGTGGATGTGCAAATGGATTACTTGTCCAATGGGATAGAAATGGCAATCGCTTGCAAGATTTCCAGTATCACACATTTCCCGTTCAATGCTTATGCACATATGGGTCACGGATTTGGGTAGGTTATGCTAGTGGTTATATTCAGGTATTGGATCTTAGTGGTAATCTACTTGGAGGATGGATAGCTCATAGTAGCCCCATAATAGATTTTTCTGTTGGTGGAGGTTACGCTTTCTCTTTGGCTAATCATGGTGGTATACGGGGTTGGAGTGTGATATCTCCTGCACCACTGGATGGTATTCTGCGTTCAGAGTTAGCTAGCAAGGAATTTTTGTATACTAGGCTAGAGAATTTTAAAATATTGGCTGGTACATGGAATGTTGGACAAGGAAGAGCTTCACCTGATTCACTTATATCATGGTTAGGTTCTGCAGCAGCAGATGTTGGCATTGTTGTTGTTGGCTTGCAGGAGGTGGACATGGGTGCTGGTTTTCTTGCAATGTCTGCTGCTAAAGAATCAGTAAGATATCTCTTTCCCTCTTTATCCCTATCCTAGCTGTCCTCTCTTCTCTCTCCAAACTGGTGTTACTTTCTTCTCTCAGAAATGTCTAGATAGTTGTTCGACTAAGCTATAAAATGGTAAGAACCCTGTAAATGAGAGGAACAAGTTTTTAATTGGTCAGTGACTATATGGAGGAGAAGAGTATTTTAGTCACACATGAAAGTGCTTCTAATGCACAAGAACATTTATTTTTGTTATCGCATACAAACTCCATATAGTGGCTCATTTTATTAGGACCATCAAACCTCTCTTGCTGGAGGTAACTTTGTATGCTGAATGAAACCATGGGCAAAATACTGATAATTTTGATTGGTAGCTAGACAGGATAAAAACAAGTTACTACAAAAGGTTCATCTCTTAATAGCTAATCTGCTTTTAAATATGTGTGTGTGTGTATTCAAGGTAGAATATGAGAACCTTCTACAGAGGCCAGGGTCTAGAGGATGCTAATTCATGCTTGTCTTTTCTCTAGGTTACGTTGATTGTGTCAATTATTAAAAAAAGTTCCATGAATTTTCTTTCCTAAAATCTGATTGACCCTTGGAATCTCAGAATATCATCTAGTGATAAACCTATCACTAGAATGATTTCATGATCTACTTGAACATACTGTTTTTCCGTCTGTTCTTTCTCTCAGTGCTTTAGTCTGTGAAATATTATTCTCAATATACCAACTACAGAAATGTCATAAATAGAAAAGCTGGGGCTTGTACTTATCTGGAAAGAGAAGGCGCAAATACAAGGAAATATAGATCCCCCTGCCCTGATCAGTAAAGACAATACATAACTACTGTATATCATCTAAGTGTCTTTTTAATGTTGTAAATTACATGTAATTTTATATTATGGCTCTAGTTAAACTCAAAGAGCCTTTTCAGGATAAAGATAATATGATCTAGACTTGCATCTTCCTATTTAGCTGTGGGTTACTTTTTTCTATCCATCCTGGTTTCTGTTCCTATGGCAGTTGCATTCTTTGTTATACTAAACCCTTTAGACATATACTAATAGAAGAGATGAAAAATTGTAACATTTTAAAACACATTTCAGATGCAGGTGGGTCTTGAAGGAAGTTCTGCTGGTCAATGGTGGTTGGAAATGATTGGAAAAACCTTGGATGAGGGATCAACTTTCATCCGTGTTGGCTTCAGGCAGTTGGCGGGCCTGGTTATTTCTGTCTGGTAGGTATTGCTTATGGATCCTGATTCCAGTGCACAAACCTTGGGTAACTTTGGTATTTAGCTTTTAAGCTGACGTTGTCAGCTCACACTGTTGGGTTCTTTGTGTTTTGCTTCAGAGGACCCACATTAGGTTTCACATGACTTGATATGAAATGTGAATTCAATATATGGCTGGTAACGAGAAGTTTACAATCTTTAGATACCCACATCAAGAATTTTTTCGTCAACACCAACCTCAAGATGCAATATGTTTGTACTAGATAACTTCTCTTTGCATCTTCTCTTTCGACTTAAGTCACGAGTTCCAGCTTTTTTGCATATGAAAAAAGCCGGACCATTTAACCCTAACTCACCCTTTATTTCAATTATGGAACACAATTTGTAGTCAGATGAATGAAGTCAACTTTCCTGATTATTTTGTATGTAAACTAGGATTAGCGCGTTCAATCTGATGTCTATCTAAACAATTTCCTTTTGATGAACAAATGATCTAACGAGCTAGATTTAATGAGCCGGGGCCTCTAACTTCATCAGGAAAAAAAAAAGAACTGGTGCCTCTATTTGTACACATATCTGATATCTGTAAATCAAAACTATTGTTCAGGGTCAGAAGAGATATTAGTCGTTATATCGGTGATGTTGATGTTGCAGCAGTACCTTGTGGCTTCGGGCGTGCAATTGGGAACAAGGTGTGGTTGTGTTCTCCTTTTTGCTGTTTCTTGATGGATAATTATATTATGCTGAAAGTTGAGAACAAATTAATTGTTGGGTGGTGACTAGTTGTATTTAGAAACATAAGAACAGAATTAGGTAAGTTATGATTTAGAACTTCTCCTTACTTGGAATCACCCTACAACAATTCCTAGGCTTTTGTCATAAAATAGGTTTAAGCATGATTTCTTCCTGGTTTTTTTGGGTGTGTCTTGTTGAAAAATGGGCAATATAGGGAGTCAGACCTAAGTCATGCTTGTGCCGAAAAAGAAAAAGCCACCAAAAGTACATTTACAGCTCTTTAATACACTAGAGACAGGAGCACAATTCTATCAGAATACAATTATTCTAACTGTAAGTTTCTTCATATGAACACTAATAATACTACCATAATCTTGAACTTCCATTGAAACAATTTATTTGCGTGACCCTTATTATGCAAGGGAGTTAATAATCACCATTCCTTAATTCTTTTGGTGTTTTTGATGAGTATGGAACCATTCTCTTATTTGTGGTATTAATTTTGGTTGAGGTCCTCCAAACAGGGAGCCGTAGGATTGAGGATGAGAGTATATGATCGTACTGTGTGCTTTGTGAACTGTCACTTTGCTGCACATCTAGAAGCTGTCGGTCGCCGGAATGCTGATTTTGACCATGTTTATCGAAGTATGATCTTTAGTCGACCATCAAACTTTCTCAATGCTGCAGCTGGTATGGTGCCATACCTATTCTCAGCTTGCTTGCTTGCCTGCTCTATGTTTTTAATCTGGGTTGCTTATGGTTCTCGGTTGCCATTGGTACTTCTTGTTGCAGCTGGTGTCTCATCTGCGATTCAGATGCTTCGCAGTGCAAATGTATGTACTTACTTAAATTGTACTCCCTCCGTCCCTTTTTAGTTGTCATGGAATCATGGTTCCCTTTTTTAGAGTCAAACAATAAGAACTTTTGACGAACCAAAAAATTGCAATTTATAGTACTTATCGTATAGTTTTTGATTATGTAATTTTAGTTCAAAATAACAAATTAATGTAATCTAATTTAACTCTGAAAATTAGTCAAATTGACTTACGAAAAGCGCAACATGACAACTAAAAAAGGATTGAGGAGTAATAGTCTAGTCTATAATAGTCTTCTTAAAATATTTACTTCTTTATTTGGAGCAGTATATTTCAATTGGTACAGAATAAAAAAAACATCGAATTATGCTTGTCAGGGTGCGTTTAACTCTGCAGAAGCAACTCCTGAGCTTTCTGAGGCAGATATGGTTGTGTTTCTTGGTGACTTGAACTATCGGCTTGATGGCATTTCTTATGACGAAGCAAGAGATTTTATTTCCCAAAGGAGCTTTGATTGGCTTCGAGAGAGGGACCAGTTGCATACAGAGATGGAAGTTGGGAATGTCTTCCAAGGAATGCGTGAAGCAGTCATCAGATTTCCTCCAACATACAAATTTGAGAGGCATCAAAATGGCTTAGCAGGTACCTGTAGCTATCAGTTCTGCAGTTGACTTTCATATTTTCTAGACAAAATGGGAACGCTCCGCTCTCTCACCTGCTCTTTCTATCTCTCTCGTCCTTCCTATGTTTCTTCCTTCTGAATGTCTGATATGGTTATAATGTCTCATTGTCTCATTTAAAGGGTATGACTCTGGTGAAAAGAAGCGGATTCCTGCCTGGTGTGACAGAATTTTGTATCGTGATAGCCGTTCCAATTCAGGTTCCACTTGCAGCTTAGATTGTCCTGTCGTCTCATCAGTTCTGCAGTAAGTTTTTCATATAATATTTCTGTGGCTTTTATTTTTCTTCTTCCAGTTCATTTTGTTTTTCTTTATACAAGAGTAAGACCAGAATTGGTGTTTCATCCTTCATTTGTCTATTCACTTTTCAATAATTACCCCCTCCCCCCAACACACTCTTCTTCTTTTGTCATATTTATGTGTATCAATCATTGCCCACCTTTTCTTCTTTTGCCATCTTTTTCTGTTTATTTTTTCATATATATATATATATATATATATATATATATATATATATATATATATATATATATATTTCTGTTTCCTCTGTTCCTACTCTTCTAAAAGCCTCTCCTTGGCAGGTATGAAGCTTGCATGGATGTGACAGATAGTGACCACAAACCTGTAAGGTGCTTATTCAATGTGGAGATTGCTCGAGTGGATGAATCAGTGAGAAGGCAAGAATATGGAGAAATCATTAGATCGGACGAGAAAGTTGTGCATATGCTTCGGGAACTTAATAGAAATCCAGAAGCAATAGTCAGCACAAATAACATAATCCTCCTGAACTCAGATGCATCCATCTTGCGCATTACAAATAAGAGCGGGAAAAACAAAGCTATTTTTGAAATAACTTGTGAAGGCGAATCCACAGTTAAAGATGATGGACAAGTGTTTGATTATCGTCCAAGAGGTTCTTTTGGTTTCCCTCGTTGGCTTGAGGTAACTTCCATTTCTTAAAATAGAGGATTGGATCTTCTCTGTCATTGTAGTGCCTGGGGCTTAATGGCCAGGGTTCTATGTTCTTGTGAGCCTTCCAGTAGCGATTACTCTTCCCCCTTTTTTTTTTTTTTTTTTTTTTAATGTTTCCTCTTTCTAATTTTTTTTGTCATTCTGAACATTCTCATGAGCGTCAGAAGTTCTACGCCTCCCTTAGCATCTTATTTGGTTTTGAGCCCTTAAAGCTAACTAGACCACAGAGAACTTATGATAGCAGAAGACGGAAGTATGGAAATGAAGAAAATGTCGTAGTGGAACATTTTTTTTAATCTAATTGAGAAGATGATATTGGTAGTAAATGAGTAAAATGGACTTATTAATAACTGTGTTTAATGATTTGGATATCATTAGACCTACACCAAGTTCCATTTTAGAAAGGGTTAGGGTTCCAATGTATCTTCAAATCTGCTATTCTAGCGTTGTCCTTAAATGAAGAGCCTATTTACTGTTTTTCTTAAGCCAAAATTTTCACACTAAATATTGATTTTTAAGAATTTATGCATTTGGGTCGATTTTCAACAGGTTAATCCTGCAGTTGGCGTCATTGCACCGGACCAAATTGTTGAGATTTCAGTTCACCATGAAGACCGGCAGACACTTGAGGAGTTTGTTGATGGAGTTCCTCAAACCTCTTGGTGTGAAGATGCCAAGGATAAGGAAGTCATGTTGGCAATCAAAGTCCGCGGTTGCTTTTCAACAGAAAGAAAATGTCACCGTGTCCGTGTACGCCACTGCTTTTCAGGCAAGCCTTTGCCCACAAAGGTCCGACAAAGCAACTCTGACCATCCCCAGCCAAATGTCCTTCGCCGGTCTGATTTTCAACCCAGTGGCTTTTCACCTGATGTTGTCGACGACCTAATAAATCTAAACAGTCCTTGACGAGCAAGCAAGCATATCTCCAGGTTTTAACCACACCGACACCAACACCCAATTTGTGTGTTGAATTCACTACAACGAACATCCAAAGCAATGTGCTTCTGTAAATAGTCATTGAAGGGACTATTGTGCAACTTCTCGATAGGATCGAGAAATTTTTGTTGCGTATGTCAAATTCTTTTGAGTTGGCCAGTTTTCGAATTATTCAGGCAGTCACTTATTGATAAGTGTATAGCATAAATTGCACATATGCAATTACATAGAACTAGTTGTGTATGTAATCATGTAAGGTATTTCAGTGAGTGGTGCATTGAGTTTTGAATCCTTCTATAAGTTGTGGGGTGTGGGTTTGATCTCTTTTTTGAATATTCCTTTTTGATACACTCCTTGGTTCTACATTGCTCTGTTATGGAAGGAGAAATGTGTAATGTTATAAACTTATAACAAAAAATAGAGGCCTGTGATGTATTTAATGTTTTCTCCCTCTCTAGCAATGTGTTTTGTTATTCATTTCTTTAAAAGCAATGCATGTATTCGAGTTACTACTTGGGTTTGACGTACTTGAGTTTTTTTTTTAAACCACCTCTCTAATTCCTCGAGGTAGTGATTAGGTCTGTGTAGAATGTTGTTCTTGTTGTATTCCAATTATTATTTGGGTTTGATCTACTTGAGTTTGAGGTTTTCTTGAAAACAACCTCTCCAATTTCTCGAGGTAATTTCTCGAGGTAGTGGTTAGGTCTGTGTAGAATGTTATTGTTGTTGTATTTCAGTTACTATTGTTATATTGAATGTAAAAAGAAAGAAATTAGAGATTGTTCTTCTTGTTATGAGTGAATTATAATTATAATGTTGGGATTATAAATTAATAATAATTAAATAATAATGAAACTATTTAGTGGAGCAATCTTGATTCTCGAGGGTTTAGACTTGTTGGTGTTTGTCATTGTACTAGTTGCATTATAGAAGCTCTTGGGTTTGAAATTTATCACTGCCTATTGTCTATTATGTTTCAATTATCCTATTATTTATTCTTGTTTATTTCTTTGCATTATTCCATGATTAGTTGTTATGATTTCTTCTTTGTACTTAGATTTGTTGCACTTAAGTCGGGATCTTATGGAAACAACCTCTATACCTCTACGAGGTACTAGTAAGATTTGCATAAACTCTGCTCTCTCTAGTCCATTTGTAGGATTATACTGGATAAGTTGTTTCAACTCATTGAATCATCCTAAAAGAGAATAAATTGTGGTAATTACAAAATAATAGTGCCAATACATATTCTCCTGACTTAAAAGTTAAACCTACATTATAAAATGGACTGTTATACATAGGACATAAATATATCTCTATTAAAAACATGAAAAAATAGAAAAACTACTGTTATCATAGTTAGAGTACCAATGCCCATCTCTCCAAGTTTGATCGTAGGCATCTCCGCGATCACCAGAGTTAAATTTTTCTATCTGAGAACACACCACCTTGCTTATTCTAGTACGTTGGACAAAGGACGGATAGGAAACGTCGAAGACAAAAGAAATGAGGAGCTTTCAGGATACCCAATTATAATCAGACTGTTCTGAAGCAACACAGGATGAGATCTTCAACCTAAAACCAACGTATCAACGACAACATATTAGATTCAAAAGTTGTTGAAGATCAATGTAGACGACGTGATTTAAGAAACCTCTGTTGCATTACCTGAACTGTTTGGAGGTTTGAAGTTATTCTCGAGCCAATGTCAAGATGCTACCATTAAAAGAGTATGGATTTATGAACTCTGCTGAATGATTACCAAAGAACTAGCTTTTGATATGCTCCTAGACCTTGAGTAACAAGGAATTTCATGGCATGTGCAGCAAAGCAGATCCATATGCATCGAATCATGACCGCATCTGTGATCACTGGTTCACAATCGGGTAAAGTATGTCAACAATAACGTACACAGTGTGATCCTACAAGTGGGCTCTGGAGAGGGTAAGGTAGATAGAGAGGTCGTCACATATAACCCTCAGCTCAAAAGAAGTTTAATCAACGGAGGATTGAAAGAAAAGAAATAACGACAACAAATCAAAAGAAGTTTAATCAAAGCAGGATTGAAAGAAAAGAAATAACGACAACAAAGTAACAAGATGAAGTGCAGAACAAAGTAAAGAATCATTAGGCAGTACGATAAAGTATGTCATCGAACACAAAACACAAAGTCTTCTGATAAAAAGTTGATCTGATTCTATTTTTACATTACCATGGAAAGCTTGATGTACTAGAATTTCTTTATACTTGTCCGACCAACAGTTGAAAAAGGAAAAAAACATTCTTTAATGTTTCAAAACAAACTAAAAGAAAGACAAAATATAATTTATTTTTTTGTTAAAAAATACTTATAATAATTATTACTAAAAACTGAGGCCCTTAAATTTTGGGGCCTAAGACGGATGCCTCATTTTTAATATCGAGCCGCCCCTGATGGTAACTCCCTCTGCTAATCTTTGTAATACTGATCAAAACCTCTAAATTCTTAGAAAAACACAGAATTCTATCTCTAAGATGCCAATGTTAGTTTTTATATCAATCCTACTGATAAGTTAAAAAGAACACCACGCTTATAACTCCTGAGAGGAAGGATAGAACATCGACACCTCTAGGCTCTGATGAATTTTACAAATCAATACCTTCACACCCAAAGTCACAGAGTATGTATTTTCATTTTTAAGTCTTCCAAAGGGACACAACCAATGAAAAATTTAACTAAATTAAAGAAAAGTTACACCAACAGGCAACTGAATGTCTAAACTAGAGGGCAGACCTGGCACACTGAACTATCAAAATTTGGACAAATTAGCTCTGGCCTCGAAAAGTTAATGCCTAGCCCACTCACTAATCCCCAACCCTGATTCATAATTCAATTGGAGCATAACATTTTTTTCTTTGAAGTACAGAAAATTATATTAAAGAATAGCACCAAGAGAGTGCATCAGTAGCACAACCATTTTTCATATGCATCTTAGTACACTAGATACAATGAAAAGAAGTGAGGACGTTAACCATCCTATGTACTTCGTGTTCATTTTCATTTTTACACCAAAAGACTAAGGGGTTTTGTGCTTTAACGCACAAATATTTTCCTCTTTATCTAGAAAGTACCTCTCATTTGTCTCCCTGGGGCCTATACATATTTTTACTTTCTCTCTATGTTTAATGCAATAATTTATGTAGGCAGAAGATCAAAGATTGCACACAGTTAAAGGAGTAAACAAAAAATAAAACAAAATTTCTGCAATAGAATATCATGTAGTTTAGCCTGGATTCAGATTAAACTTGAATGACCTTAGTTACCACATTGGAGATGGAAACAGAAGGCTCTCTCATGGACAAGGTTAAATCTCCACTGTCAGACAAATTTAATAAACTGACAAATAGTTAAGTTCACATTCTTCAAATTTTAAATCAATTTGAAAAGAACTTCTTACCCAGTAATGCTAGTGCATTAGATGACAAGACAAACATTTTAATGATGAAAACAACGGAAGAGGGAAATTCCCACACCTGTAAATAAGTCAAACATTAGTAGAAAAGTATTACTGTGAAACAAAAAAAATTCTAAGTAATTGATCCAATATGGGCAAAAGACAGCAAGGAACATACCATCATGGCAATAACAAAAATCTTGAAGTAACTCGAAACGAGGATCGAAAGCAATATATGCTTACACCTGTTGATTTAAATCCAAGTAAATAATAATCATAATCAACTTCTGCTCCAAAGATGAATATGCTAAGTTGACATCCGAGGAAATCATTTAGACTAAAACCTCTTCTCACATGAGATGTTCTTTACCAATTAAATTATTAGAGGTAATCACTGATCCTTAATGACTCCATCTGTGCGAGCCAACCCGAAATAGAAGAAAGATAGGATTATCAATTCTCTACGCAGTAAGAAAGAGTGAATTCCGGTCTTAGATAGGTATAGAAAACCTCAAATGACATTAGAAACTCTTAAGCTCCGTAAAAACCTTAAGCAATCCTTGTCTGCAGGGCTAACAAAATTGTTTTACTTGAAATGACTTTTAAGTAGCAACTCACATGTGCATTTATAGATTGTAAAATATATAGAGGCTGAACATGGTGCTGATTGAGTGGTAAAATCATACCCAGCAGGAAGGTGTCTAGAACGTCGTGTAGAATATATGCAAGTGAAATGGTGTCCAATATTTCAGAACGCCCAAAGAAAAAGGAACATTTATTTTGCGCAAAGAAAGTATCAAACATCATAACAAATATGAACTGAAGTACTAAAAAACAAGATGAAGGAAACCTTTACCTTGAATCTCCTATTTTTGCATTCAGAAACTTCCTTGTGCCAAATAGAATTATGCCAAGGAACATGAGATTCCCAAAGAAGACGCCCATGAGCACCTAACAACAGCAACCACCACGTTATGCTTATAGAAAGGATCTAGATCGACAGGGGGGACGGATAGGCACTGAAATAGAACTAATATAGATTTCAAGGTGCATACCTTGCCACAAAGTCCCAGAAATAAGGCAAAGCTTGCAGGCAAACTCCTCTCATCTTGAGTTGTACATACCGCCAACATTTGGTCTTTACTAGTTAAGGCCATTAAACAATGCATGCCTTAAAGGCTGCCCTCTTTAGGAACACAGGACTGCCATTGAATTCTATTCCACTGAACTAGAATTATGATTCTTTTAGTTCAATAAAGGTCAGTAGTTTAATACATCGTCCCGAGATTAAAATCACATTCACAAAAAGAGAAAGTATTTTTTTTAATAGAAAGAAGAGAAGATTAGCACACTTCTAATAGAAAATAATCAAACACCATGTCAAGGAGAAAGACTTCAGAATTAAAATCTACACACCTTATTTGTAATTGCAAATAGTTGGTTAGAGAAACTTGCAAGAAATAGTTAATTCTTCAAATTATCATATGGTCACAACCTAACAAGAGGTGTACTAAACCATCTCTAGGTATGCTTCCAATGCAATATTAAAGGATTACATATTGCAATATCTAGTCAACAAAGAAATAGTAACTTTCTATATATGGAAGGAAAGGAATAGAAGAGTTTTAGAAGGTCAAGCTAACAATACTCTGAAGATCAAATCTGTCCGTTTATATCTTTGTTATCTAGTTGGATCAGGATGGATTTTGTAAATGAAGTGGAAACCTTATTGCAGTCTGTAGATAGCTTGCAATAGAGGGTTTCCGTTTTTCTTGTGTTTGGAACTTTTGGTGTACTCGAACACAATCTTTGTGCTATATCAACAATACTTAGCCTTTTCAAAAGAAAAGGCATCTATAATAATTGTTAAAATGTCGAAATACACAAAATATAGATAAACACTTGATATCGGTACATATGAACTGGAGACTAGAAGGATACAAGCATCTAAAATCAGGAAACCCAAAGATAATTTCCACAACAAGACCTGCATACAGGAACAAAAAACAATCAAACAAGAAAAAAAAAACAATGGGTTCGTAATGCAACATTGCAATGTCTACATATACACAACAAATAATGAACTAGAAATACAGAATCAGGTACCTCATTATGCAAAGTCTCTCTCGAGAACCTATTGTAGAACAAGTGTCTGTAGGCTTTAATTTTATGCAAAATCAAGTCAATGACCAATATCTACATTCCAAACAAACAATTAGGAACTAAACTAAGAATGAAGTCCACACATATAACTTGTGTTCTATCTCTCTCATTTTCTTTTCAAATTCATTTTTTGTATCAATTACCATAAGTTCACATTCAATGTACTCATCAGCAACTGCTTTGCAATTTCCCTGCACAAAGTTAAGCATCCAAATCAATGTTACAAAAAACACTAGTATATATGGTCTGTATATTGGATATAAATTCCTACAGGCAGGAACAGGTCCAGCATGGTTCGTGCGGGTTCACGGAACCCATTAGCTTTTGCTCAAACTCTATATATTGGAATATTTACACCGAATATCTAAAAATATTTTTACTATGAACCATTATAATCGTACATTAACTTGAAATCATTGTAAGAACCCATAAACTCCCAATCCAAGATCCACCTCCGCTCTGCCAACAGCTCGATCCCAAAAAAATAACACTCCATTATTTTCAAATTGTTCGCCTTACTTTTCTTTTTAGTCTGTTTCAAAAAGACACTATTTCTATTTTTGATAATTGTTTAATTCTAACTTTCCATATGAAATGTTTAAGACACAAGATTAAATGAACATTGTGGTACATTCTATGTATCTTTAGTTTCAAATATGACTTTTCACCTTGAAAACTACTTTTTCCCAATACTCGCGATTTTCATGCCCAAACACCCCTAAAACTACACGATTCAAAATCAATTCTTTAACTTTCATAAAACTCGATGTATCAAGTCAAAACCATACAAACAAATTGAAAACTAAAAATTAACTTGTTTCGAATACTGGCAATTTTCATGGACAAAATCCCCTTAGACCACAAGATTCAAAATCTTCTATAAACTTTCTTAAACTCCATTTATCAAGTCAAAACCATACAAACAAATTGAAACAGAATGAGTAAGAATTATATGTTGTTGATGAAATTCAAAGGTAAGGAAAGAAAAATTACGCATTTCATGAGACGGATATTGCCAGGAGAGTACTGTATGTAAAGAGTTGTAACTGAGAATCCACACTGAACACATCTATAACTGATCTCCTTTTCACTTTCAGTTCCACATTTTATCACCATTTTGCACAAAAACTGAGCTCAAAACTGTAAAACAAATACATATATATATGACAGAAAATTTAGAAGAAAAAAAAATTGTTCATTCACAAAAGCATTTGAATAGGTAATTTCAACAGCTAAACTTCATTTTTTAAAATCCAAATTTGCATTTATGATGTTTTATCTCTCTAAAAAAAAGTAATTGTAGAGATAGAAGAACGGAATTTACATTTTCTGTCGTGATTAACTCCGATGACCGGCAACGGCGACCGATGGGGGACAGTGGGGATCTAGAGACCCAGAATTTTTATTTTTCATTTTTTTTTTTATCTTTCAGTATTTTTCTTTAATAATTTCAATACTATATTTTTTTAAAAAATAAAAAAGGGCCAGAAACGACATCGTTTAGATCCTAATTAGTTTTGAAAATTACCTTCTTTATCTAGTATAAAAAAAACATATACGAATATATTTATTAGTGTATCTGTGCATAAAGATGTATTTATTAAAGTATTTGGTAGAAAAATAAATAAATGTATCTAGTATTAAAATATACGTATGTAGTATTAAAAAAATGTATTGATACATTTGTTTGAGTTTGTGACTTTGCACATTGTTTGGAGGGTTGTTACATGTTGTGTTAGTATTATATTGTTAGTTTAAATACAAATTTATTTTAATTGTTATCTATATTCTATTGTATCGTATCATTTAAATTCATTGACAAGTAATAATAAAAAGTCTCAGTTTATCTTATGGGCCCGTAGAACTAAAAGGGGTAGAAAATTATTTATAAAATAAGTTCAAGAAAGTAATAGGACGTTAGTATAGTATAAGTGTGTCTTTGAGATTTCGGGCATATGTTGAGAAGGTACTTGTGCATTTTTCGTTATTGCTTCTTATCCAACTTCTTTGGTGTATTGTTGGTTAGTTTTGGATTTTGTAAGCAAAAAATACATCCCCCCTCCTGTCCTTCGTTTTACTTTATTTGACACTATTTACTTATTAATCGTTTCAAAAAGAGATTGCATGCGAAAACTTTTATAGCCACATATGTTACGATATATTTAAAATCATAACTTTTACAACTTTCCTGATGTTATATCAAAACGTATGTATCAAGTTAAACTATGACAAACGATGGAAGTAGTAAGAAGTCCACATCCTTTTGTTGCATGTAAGTTTAGAACAATATGTCAATTAATTGAGTTCTCTCTTGGAACCAATTTTTACGCTTACGATTTTGTACAGTCTTCAACACAAGATATTGAATAAAGTAAAAAGACGAGATACATTGTCCGTGTATATAACTTAAACCTGTGTATTAATAACAACATCCAGATAATACATTCCACATAATTAGCTTACAACACTACTCAACTTCATTGGCTCTACTCCACAGTTTGGAGTTATTTCAGTTAAAATCCTATGAATGCCTAAATAGCACAAGTACATCATTTCTCAGACCAGAAAAGGTCAGCAAGAAAGAAACTCGACAACAACAACATATGCAGTGTAATCCCACAAGTGAGATATGGGGAGGGTGGTGTGTATGCAGCCTTACCCTGCATACCTACCTGTGTAGGTAGAGAGGCTGTTTCCGATGTATTAAAATACACTTAAAGTTAACTAACACTAATGGGGAAGAGCATAACCCCGGAGGTATGTTGAGTCCACACCAGATTCTCGTACCAATGCTACCCGCCCTGTACGAGCCACCTACACCAAAAGAATGACAATGTGGACTAAAATGACAAAACTATCACATCGATAAGAACTACTACAATTATAGAAACCTATACGTGTTGACAAAATGCAGGATATAACACTTTCAAGATGCCAGCCTATAAGTGTTGACAAGCCAAAATTCTGTTTGGGAAAACGAACCTCACAAATGCCATAAGGCTCCAGTAATCTTTGCAATGCCAACAGCTTGTTGAAGTCTCCAGTCAACTGCAAAATGTACATGCAATCAACGAGAAATCAATGGGGGATCTGGGGAAGACATGGCACAAGTGTACATGAGCAGTCCTTTTCATTTATGAAAAAGTTTCCCGTGAGAAGGAAAATTCAGATATATTCAGTCAGGTACAGCGGTTAGTAATGGGTGTAATCCAATTTACGTTTCTCAAAGAACTTTCTTTTGAATGTGTATAAATAATACCTTTTACCAAAGCAATATGTATACATACATATATACACACACACTGAACTGACACCTTGGAAACATACAAAACAACTATCATAGACCAGAAGTAAAGCCTAAAAACTACAAAACTCCCAGATTTAAACCCATTTAAAAGCGGTATTGTGACAATAACCGACACTGCTTTAGCAAAATCCTGCTTATTCCCCACGCCACTGGCCAAGTATGTTAATAGTATGTCAATAACATGTGTGAATTAATGATTGGCTGGAGGAACAAATCGCTAGAGCGAACATGTCAATAAAGGATCTAAAGCAATCAAAAATAAAATAAGTGATCTTCTACAATATACAAGCATACCAGTATACAAGAAGTAACAACATGAAAAGAGCTGAACACAGAAACAAAAAAGAGTTTCTTCTAATTTTCACCTCCAATTTTACTTGACAAAAATAAATAAATAAAAAATCACCTCCAATGTTACTGTATGATCAGACACATCAACAGGTTTAGCACGGAAAATACTGGCAATATCAAGGACATCCCTCCTTGCTGCTGCATTGGAGGCTACTTTAATGAGCATTAGCTCCCGCTCAGCAAATGGCAAATGAGTTATATCTTGAACCTAAAATATGAGCACACCTGTATTATATGTATGATCTAACAACCTCAATGAACAAGATGTTAGTACATATATGAGAAAAGTGAAACTTTTTAGAGAGTAAAATTCTCATTCAAGATGAAATTTTATATCGATCTACAAGCATTTTCTCATTGAGAAGGATGGTCTTAACAACTATGACCTTAATGGTAAGGGAAAAGTGAAAGTACATACTCGCTATCTTTTAGGTTTTATGAAACCTACAATAGAGTTGGCAAAGTGCAATGAGTCTGAACGATTAACAAGGTTAAGTACACTGCTGCGAAGGTTGAGCAAAAAGATGCCAACTTTAAGAAATATAGTGGGAACTTTAAAAAACTAAGGCAAACGCTTATCAGATCATTGATGAACTTAAGGGAACAACAACAACATACCCTGTTTAATCCCACAAGTGGGGTTTGAGGAGGTTGGTGTATACGCAGACCTTACCCCTACCTTGGGAGGTAGAGAGGTTGTTTCCGCTAGACCCTCGGCTTGGAATAGTAAAGAAATCCCAACAAATAGTAAAACTAGTTTGGACCTTCTTATACAAAGTATATTGAGTTACCGTGGTAGGTAAACTCATCCCCAAGCACCTAATCATCTCACATCTCAAAGTCAGCTTGTAACTAGCCCATGAACATCTATCAACTTGTAAATTTACCTCATGAACATCTATCAACTTGTTAAATTGCTTGACCAATTTCCCTATGGTTTCATCAGTTCCAGGGACCACTGTGGTAATACGTGAAAGCCCCTCTGTCTCTGCAGGGCCTACAGCAAGACTCTGCAACATAATCATTGAAATGAAGCTCAGACGACAAAATCAAGAGGAAGAGAAATTATAGGGGAAGCAGCAAGAATCAGTGGAAAAAGCAACCTGAACATTATACCCTCGTCGGGATATAACACCACTTATCAAATTTAGGACCCCAGGAGCATTGTTGACAAGCATGCTTAATGTGTGTGATCGAATCCCCGTCAACTGCAGTATCAAAATGATCATCAGATTTGCAGCATGTAGAGGGAACAAAGAGAACCACATTGGCAAAATGGCCTCCATGAGGTACTTTTATCAATTAAGACTATAGTTCTTATCTTATCTAACAATGCACTTTGATTAATTAATACTTGGTTTAACAAAAAGGTCTCTCTTGGGAAAGTGAATTTAGGATATGAAATTTGGGAAAAGGATGTACTGAGTTTTTCCAGCAGTCTTTCTCAATTTTGGAAAGAAAAATTAAGCTTTACATCTATTAGAAGGCTCTGTAGTTTACAGACTACTATATGTTCAAAGCAGATATGGAGTAATATAGGTTTCTCCACGGAAGATACAGAAATAAAAAGATAGATCTTGAGAAGCAGATAGGGTTCTTACATCTCCATCATACAGATATCCCCAATGGGCATCGAGAACTTGATTAACTGAGATTTCATCACTGGATTCCACAGGATAAACATCACCCTATATTCAAACCAAAAGAAGAAGATTTGCAACTTCGGATTAAATTGAACACAGCAACAAAATTCTCAAAAAAAAAAATTGAACACAGCAAGAAAATCAAAGAGAAATTCTCACACTTGCACAGGTTTAACTTGGAGCATACATTGGAGCGGAAAAATATATCCTAAAGTTTTTTTGGCTAAAACTCATGAATGCAAATTCACAGTATTAAGATTCAACACCTTAGACCATCATAAATAGAACCATAGATCAGAAGAAATGTGAGCATAATATGAATTACATCAGCTTACACAGCAATGGACAATCATTAATTCTTTGTCTTGATAACTTAATCTTATAATAAATTATGGATGGCCTCCTGAAATCTAACAAATAAACTGAAACAAGTTTGACATTTGTTTTGACAAGATATCATGCCTTTGACATGAAAGAGAAATGTAGAATCAAGAAGGCACTTCATTTATTAGCGATCAGCAAGTTAACTCTTATGATCCGAGAATCTAAGGCCTCTATATCCGCTATCAGCAAGGAGGAAGATGACAATAAGACCCAGTTCATACCCACACTTCTGCCTCTTATGAATTTCTGGAGATTTTGAAGTAAAAGCTTAGATACTAATACAACTATTATCTCTTTTTCCTTTTATTTATATCCTAGGAAGGAAACAGCATTCTCTCTGTGCAAATTGATTCCTCTATATCATAAGTTCAAATTTGTGAAACGGAAATGTGTATAGATAGCATAACTTTTTTTCATATTTTCCTTTCTTGAAGGATTAGGAAGACTACAGCATTCACATTGTACATATTGTTTCATTTACGTCACAGATTTTTATTTTCCAGTTTTTTTTCCTGAAAATTGGGAGAAAAAAAAGAGATAATGACTTAAGATCAACAAGTAGTCAATGAATATCACATCCAAAGGGAAAAATAATGATAAGTCGGGAATAGAAACTAGAAAAGAAATTCTTAATAAACAAATTAAATGAAATTAGACTCATAACATGTAGCAAGATACTACCAGTTTCCACAATAAATTCAGGGACTCTCAAGCATGTCCACCTCCACCACAGAGGCTCAGTGTATATTATACAATCAGATACCAAATATGCATGAAGATGAATTAAACCACGGGGAGTTTGAGAACATAATATACCCCTGGATCATTGCTGGCTCCATTGTCAATTGGTCGACTTTTGTTGTTCAGGATACTGGGAAGTTTTTCTTCGAGATCTGGATAAGAAGCTGCAGAAAACCTCCAAAAAGGAGCATCCTCGCCCATCTTTTCTCGTCTCAAAGCAATCTGTGATGACAAAGATCAATACACAACAGCACCACGTCATCCCTAGTGCTTTCTTCCTTTTATCTTTCAAATAAAGATAACTACTTGATTGCATAGAGTGGGTCAGCCAGTATACTAGAATCGAGGAATTATTGTAAGAAAACCCTTAATATCAGACATTTGAGAGAACATCTGATTAATAACAAATAAACTAAGAAATTTGTGACTCCTCAAACTTTAGACAATTATCCAATTTATTATCCATTTATCAGAAACAAACCTTTAAGAGCACATACAACTTTGATCACTACAGCTGGTCTGCAAAAGTTACTGGCTTATATAAGGTAGAACTATGCAATCAGAGAACATGGTAACCAAAATCATCACACCCATTTAGGCATATATGCCAAAATTAGAATATATCAGTTGTTTCAAACATGGAAAATGTACCTTTCCAGTTCGGGCTAGTTCGCTAATCCCAAACTTGCTTAAATTTCTCAGAACGGCAGCCATCTTCCCTGGATCACCAGTTACCTAAGCCAACCACAAAACAATAAATCTGATTGTTATTTAAATAAGCACAAGAACTTGATTGGCACCAAAAAAATGAAATTATGCACATTGTACACTCATCATATTAGTATATGCAAAGTTTTATGTAACAGATGAATCTACGATCTTCAATAGTGTTGTGTGATTAAGTTGCTAAAACAATCAGTGCTCAAGTACCAGCCATGCATCAGACCCCAAGGCAAGAGATATGTGTAAACACTTCAAATGACATGTAAAAGCTGGGAAAGAAGATTGAAGTCACCTCAATAGTCAGAAAGTGTTCTGATATATCCACAATTTTTCCTCTGAAGATGTCCACTAACCACATGATCTGAATATCAAAGTAAAACATAATGAGATAGCACATAGACTAAGACGAGAAGAAAATACTGGCACGTCATAATCAATGACTTACACAATTTATACACTGTTCATTCTATATACGTTGTAACTGAAAGATGGGAAAGCTAAAGACCAACGAACCTTAACAACTTTCTATTGTGTGCATTCAAATTACTGCCTAAAAGGAAAAGACCTCATCTTCTCGTTTGCGATGGATCTTCATGGAATTAGATCCTTCTTTATTTAATAGAATTCCAGCACTTCTTAAAGAAAAATATTACAGGAAAGAATTCCAGCTCTTTATTTTCCTATTTGATCAATTTAGTTACTAAAGCAGGTAAACAGACTTAGAGGGTTTGTCTCTTGCAAATACAGGATTAATATGCTAACTGCAGTATGTCAGAGATTAAATTTGAATAAAGGCCCCCCACCCCCGACAACTTTGGGTCTAAAGATTAATCAATAGGGAGATTGTCCCAACTCATTGATTTAGAAATATTTCTGATATAGAGTAAAGTTAAGCACATAAAGCAAGAGGTGTCTTGTATACTTCAGCTTTTGTGGTTGCGTCTGCATTCAGTTTTATGAGCATCAACTCTCGTTCCACTTGTGGTTCTCTTGACAGATCCTCCACCTGAAACATCATACCAAAATAATTTGGTAAGTGTGATCTATTTTATGACAACTGAATACAAGGTAGACATAATTTTGTCTCACTGCAGAAGAATTTATTTAAGGATGTAACTCTTCTTCTTTTTTTTGAAGTGCAAAGATATTTAAGGTACTACTTTAACTTATCCATTGAGTCAATGAGAAAGGACATTGAAAAATTAGAAACCAATGACCATTACCAATTATTTCACGCTTTGCATGTCAAGGCAAAGGAAAATTAAGTATGCAAGCCTACTGTTAACTTACAAATCAGCGCTTCCTCTACCAAACATTTCAAAGAACTTATGTTAATGATGATTGCCTACTAGTATAACAATCACAGATGCTTTAAAAAGAACAGGGGATCAATTGAAAGCAATGTATAAACGGGTAATTGATATGTGTGTGATCAGTCATGCCACTGGCACAAACACACAACTCACAACTGCAGACAATAGATCCTGTAAAATTTATCAAATTTGCACCTTCCCATTAGAAAGACATCCTTAGAATCTAAGTTGTGTGGACTTTTCACTTTTGATTCCATGCCGGTGTTAGATTCTCCAAAAATACACTATCTGACATGCATCCGTTAAATTTTTTGAAGAGTCAAAGCAAACATAGCTTGAAAACCCAGATAGAAAATTTTAAGAAGGTTTACAATGAAATACAACCTGATATTTCAGAAGATAGGACTAACCTTCCAGACATTCACGAGCTTGTTGAGCTGCTCTACGACTTGTTGCAAGACCTTCTCAGTTCCAGAGACCACTATGGTAAAAAGAGCTTTATCCTTGTTCAAACCAACAGCAAGTGACTCAATATTGTAACCCCTTCGAGCAAAAACTCCAGCAATTCTATTGATTATGCCACTTTCATCCCCAACAAATACTGAAATGGTGTGACTTTTCACCCTGGTAATATATAAACATTGAATTACAACTCCATGAGGCCAAGGTATTAAACAATCTCTATATAACTCATGGTGACCATCAAAAAGTAAAGAAGGTTATTTCTTTGATAATTCTATCAAAATCTAAATAATATAGAAGACTAATTTTCCGAAATAACCAAATCTGGTCAATTGTACAACTAGAATTCAAATGATCCTGGACCTGCCATGCTATCCATTTGGCAGCCTTCTTCCACTTTGAATTAAGTTCAAAAAGAACAAATACGGGGGAAGGGAATACCCGATATAAAGGGTTGTAGAAGATTGATGTACAAAAAACTCATTATATATTCAAAACCAGAGAAAGTTTCATCCCTTTGTAAATCATTGGTTAAAAAGCTGATATTTTGACATAGAAAGTCTGATAATCCAGCAATATAGTAACACTTTTTACTGTGGGCTAAATTATTCCATTAGAATCACGAAACTGGGTCAAAAAGTTCAATCAACCAAGAAAGCTGTTATTTTATACCTGGAACAACATCAAATGGACTCGTGCAATTAGATAGAAAAGCCAAAATAATTGGAATCTTGTGTACTTTACTAATCAAAATGAAAAAAAAAGCCTAATACATCACAAAATGAGTGTCACCATCACAACAAGTATAAACTACTTTAATTCAAATATTCCTATGGACAACCCCTAATATAATAGATACATGGAGGCAAACTTAAAATTGACAAACAAATCAAAATAACCACTTCCATTAATCAATTGCTATTTTCTAGAACACAAATTTCTCCAAGGAAACTTAGAAGGAATTAAACTAGAACCATATTTCCTAATGCAAAATGATTCAATAGACAGCAAGGAACAACCTTTTGAAAGCAATATTCTAATTTCTAGTTTTATTGACCCAAACTACCTCCAATATTCTCTTATCAACCTCCAAACAACTCATCAATCATAAATAACCAATATCCAAACAGACGCTCCAATCGAACTACAACTTCAAATGCATCTAACAATGATAAATTATGCATAATTGTTACTCACCGAGAGCTAGCAGGCGAAGGAGGAGTTACTGGAGCTATACGTGTAACAGAAACAGCGCCATTCTCAGTATTACCACTTCCATTACTACTCGCTATAACATTTACCGGCAATACCTTTTTAAAACCGAAACTGAAATTCAGGCTACCGGTTCTTCCAGGCGAAGCTGGTTTAATCAATGCTGGTAACAAACTCTTCTTCCTCATCCCTGTCAATGGAATCTGCGACACCGCCGCTGTCGCCGTCGCCGCCGCCGCCGCCGCCATGGCTGTTTTGGTTAAAAGTTAGCTGGAGATACAGAGTAAGTGAAAAGGTGGATTAGTAATTGGCTTAAACAATTTTTTGATTCTATTTATACACTTGCTAATTAAAACAGTGATATGGGTTTAGCTAATGTCACAGTGAGTTCATTGAAACTGAAAAGGTCACCGAGAATTTAAAGCTGCCACGTATCAAGAAGATCGTGGCGGAAGTGGGTTCAAATATATAGAAACAGACACACAAAGTAGTCGAATGGGTTCAACATCTACTATATATACATAAAAAAAGTATGTTAACCATGTATAAATAATATAATTTGCTATCGAAGGAGGTTCGAATGAACACCCTTGATAGAAGGTGGCTCTGCCCGGGTTAGAGCCCATTTGGATTGATTTTTTTAAAAAAATAAATAGGGGATTTTTGATTTATTAAGTCATTTTAAATTTATTTCAAGGCATTTTAACTTGCTAACTTATTTTAAATTATTTTTTACTTATTTTAAATTATTTTTTATAGTAAAAAGGATAAATATATCCCCGAACTATCATAAATGGCATGCAAATACCCTCTGTCATACTTATGGGACATTGATGCCTTTTTCGTCCAAAAACATAAGCATATATGTCCTTTACTCTAAAGGAGGAAGACTAAATAGGGACACGTGGCACAATCTTATCCGTTGATAAATGTCGGATCGGTGGATAAGATTATGACACGTGTATGTCTGTTAGCATAAAGGGTATATATGCTCTAGTTTTTGGACGGCAAGGGTACCAATGTCCCAAGAGTATGACGGAGGATATTTACATACAATTTATGATAGTTTAGGGTGTATTTGTCATTTTTCCTTTTTTATAATTATAAAACACTTACAAAAGTTAAAAACTGACTTAAAAGTAAATTTGATCAACTTTTAATTTTTATTCTGACTTTTAACTTATTTTTATTATTATAACTTTATGATATTTATAGCACTTCAAAATTACGTATAAATTATTTTAACTTAAAAGCATTCGAAATAAATTAATCTAACTCTAAGTTAGGAATAATGAGGCTACCACGTTAGGAGGTATTAGAATAAGAGAAAAATTAATGAATTAACATATTTAATGGTGAATATTAATAATCTTTAACTATACTTTCTAACATTATAAAAATATTAATATGATATGATATTGATATTCAACGTGTCCTATTTTTTTAGAGTAAAGAAATACAAAATAATTCATGATAATTTTTTTTTAAAGAAGTAACACATTTCATAATTCAAATAACATAGCTTATTTTTAGGTTAAAACATGAACAGATTTTTAGTTTGTTAGATTTTTTTGCTCAGATACCTTAACTATTTTCTTAGTTTCAAAAAGATTGGCCCAGTTTGATTTGGAACGGAGTTTAAGAAGAAAAAAAAAGACTTTTTAATCTTGTGGTTCTAATTTAAAGTTATGTCAAATGTACCAGAATACCCTTTAATCTTGTGGTCTTAAACATGCCACGTGAAAAGTTAAAGTTAAAGTGTTGCCAAAAAAAGAAAGGGGTCATTCTTTTTTAAACAGACTAAAAAGGAAATAGGGTCATTCTTTTTTAAACGGATGGAGTATATTATTTTCTTATTGAATCATATAACTATCCATACTTTATTTTTTTAAACACGGTTGGTTTTTCTATTGTAAATGTCTTTAATTGTGTTCGTATTATAATGATTTTGATTGAAGGAATGAAGATAAATTGTGTGTTACAGTGTTAGTCTCATTTAATTTGTTTTCTAATATGTTCAAATGACTTGATGTAAAACACAATTATTCTCGAACAGTTTCACTATCAATTGGACTAATGAGTTGTGGAACAACATATGTAACCTCTATCAATACCCTTCACAAAATCTGTTCCACATTAATCAACAGTGTTTAAAAGGAATAAATTATGGATGGTTCAATGATTCAACAGGAAAATGACGTAGTTGAGATACCTGAAGGAAAAATCCTAATAAATTTACGAATCTATTTATGAATTCGACCTTATTTTTATTATTTTGATGATAAAAAGATATTTATAGCACTTGAAAACGACAAATAACGTCTTCACTTTAAAATATGTGAAATAAATTAATCCAAACTCTAAGTTAGGAAAATTGAGGCTACCACGTTTGGTGATAATAATTGGAATAATAGTACTAATATAATATGATGTTGATATTAAGCATGGCTCATTTTTTTAAAGTAAAAAAT
The DNA here is from genome assembly GCA_022817965.1 of Solanum lycopersicoides. Classification (NCBI taxonomy): domain Eukaryota; kingdom Viridiplantae; phylum Streptophyta; class Magnoliopsida; order Solanales; family Solanaceae; genus Solanum; species Solanum lycopersicoides. Next base: position 3,751,582 of record CM040628.1, on the reverse strand, counting down.
AGTACAAAAACAACTCATTTTAATTTTTTAAACAAAAGTAACTCATTTTATAATTCGAAAAAGCATAGTTTATTAAATCAGATCCATACTAAGAACGCCAAAAATAAAAAATCGAATCTTAACGAATCAAATTTTTAAAAAATCATATCAAATTAATAATTCATATATCATTAATTTGTCACGTTATAATTTTTATAATATAATTTTTCAAACCAAGCAACCCCTTGTTGTGGGGGTTGGCAATTCTTTCTTTGGCAATAGACAAGAATTTAATTTTTCTTTTAAATAAAAGCAAATTAACGGTATTATATGTAGATACGTATTCAGAATTTTGAGATAATAAGTGTATTATCACACACAAAAAAAAGATCTATGATATAAATTTGAACGGTTAATCTATATATATATATTAAATTAATTAAAATATCAAAAGTGTTACCCATTATCAATTAGAGAAGTGTTATCTACTTTTAGAAAGAAAATATAAAACAAGATAAATATAAAATTTAAAATTTAAATTTTTAACCTCACGTAGAGGTGTACCCCCAATCATTACCGCATTATGTGATACTTCAAGTGTGGCTTCACATATCTATATTTCAATATTTAGCCTTTTAAAAAATATAACGCTACTATATATGATCACGGGAGGAAACCATGCTTTCACGTGAACCCGATAACCCCTCTTGGATACGTCTCTGCTTATATGGCGCATTTTCAGCAACAAATAATATCTTCACAATTAAAATTTTGAGAGCCAATTAATTATTTTATATATATCTTAAATTTTTTGAAATTGTTAATCAAAATAATTCACATATAAATACATTTTTTATAAGACTGTTGGATTGACTTAAGAAAAATAGTTTTTAAATTTGAAAATATTAAATCAAATTAAACGAATTTTAAATCAAAAAATAAAAAGTAGGGGCAACCAAACAAGATACAAAAACTTTTTATTATCTCATTACTATTTATTTTCTATCGCTCACATTAAACGACCCCTAAAATAAATGTTTATAGTACTTCAAAATTACGTAAAAATTATTTTAACTTAAAAACATTCAAAATAAATTAATCCAACTCTAAGTTAGGAAAATTGAGGCTACCACGTTTGGTGATATTAGAATAATAGTACTAATATAATATGATGTTTGATATTAAGCATGTCCCCTTTTTTTAAAGTAAAAAAAAATAATAAAACAACTCATTTTAATTTTTTAAACAAAAGTAACTCATTTTATAATTCAAAAAATGTAGTTTATTAAATCAGATCCATACTAAGAACGCCAAACTCGACTCTAAACAAATCAAAATTTTAAAACATCATATCAAACTAATATTAATCTATATATTATTAATTTGTCACGTTGTAATTTTTGTTATATAATTTTTCAAACCAAACAACCCCTTATTGTAGGGGTTGGCAATGCTATGATAATATAAGGACCAGAATTTAATTTTTTCTTTCTTTGGTAGTCGACAAAAATTTAATACCTCTTATAAATAAAGGTAAATTAACGGTCTAATATGCAAAGACGTATTTAGAATTTTGTGATAATAGGTGTATTGATATAAAAAAAAAATATTTAAGATATAAATTTGATTGGTGATTCATATACATATATTAAATTAATTAATTAAAATGTCAAAAGTGCTATTCATTACCACTTAGAGAAGTATTATCTATTCTTTGAAGAAAAAAAACAAGATTAATATAAATTTCAAATTTCTAACCTCTACACAAGGTATGCATCCAATCATTATGCATTATGTGATACTCAAGTGTGGATTCACATAGCTATATTTCAGTATTTTAAAAATTATTATACTACTATATATAATCACGACATGAGATTATGAATTCACATAAATCCGGTGATCCCCTTGATATGCCTCTGCTTATATGACATGACAGCATTTTCAACAACAAATTGTGTGGTGGTGGGGGGGGTTGTGGAATCTGCACAATTAAAGTCGTGAGAGTTAATTAATTTTCTTATATATCTCTTTAACTTTTTGAAATTGTTAATCATATATATATATATATATATATATATATATATATATATATATATATATTTATTATATAGAAGAGTGAAGTGGGAGGACGATCAAGGGCAAAAATGTAATTTAACAAAAATCTATTAAGAAAAATACTAAATAATTCTAGAAACATCTTTTTTTTTATATGAAGTGAATAATGATCAAGGGTAAAAATGTAATTTCACACTAACAAAAATCTACCAAGAATGATAACAAAAAATCTACCAAGAATGATAACAAAAAAATTAAATAATTTTAGAAACATCTTTAATTATTATTATTACGATTACCTCATTTTTGTTATTTCTTTATTTTTATGAGTTATTGTGATATCTAATTATTATATACAAGTAAATAAATTGTGATTACACTTAGCTCTTAATAATTATATATCAAGTATAATATTAGGTGGAATCAATCAAAATTAAAACTAAACTTTATATGTATATTTAAATTTAGTGTATTGAAATATTTTTTAATTTTGTGATCTTAAATATGCTATATAAAAAAATTAAAATTCAGAAGTTATTTTCTTTTTAAATAAAAAATAATAATAATAAGTTCATATAAATCGAAAAGGAAGGAGTCATATATTAAAAATGAAATATATATGTGTTATTATTATGTTTTATAAAAATATTGTTTGGCTGCCTTCTATTAATTTGTGCATATATGTGGAGGCAAAAATTATTTTTTTAATAAATGCTTTCAATATTTAGAATACAACATTATGATAATTGTTATTGTATATAGAAATAAAGTTGCTTTCTTGATTGTTTTTATTGTCATGAAGTTAGAAATCAATTTTTTAAGTATTTCTATTAATCGAAGACAATAATAATAATAATTATTATTTTTTCTATTATATAGAAGAGCCAAGTTGAGGACGACCAAGGATAAATTTGTCAATTCAGAAAGATTCTAGAATGTTTGTTTCTATATGATATTATGACATCAAGAAAGTGGTATTAGATTTTTAATGACAAAACAATCAAACATATATGAACCCACATTTTCAATCACATTTCTTTCTTAAGTTTTTTTAAATATAGACTAATAATTAGTCTATTTTAATGAGATATTACACTTCATATATATTTATATTCCATATAGTATAAATAAAATTTTCATTAATCCAAAAGTATCTATTAAGAAAATGTAGAATAGATTTTTGTTTCACAGCATACTAATGATTTTTATAGGTCTAAAGGTAATTCTAAATTAATGATTTGTTAAGACCTAGAAAATTGACTTACGTGATATTTTTCTAAAAAAAATTATATTAATATTAAAACTAATATGGTTAATTGACATGATAACTTATTTTAAATAATATTCCTCTATATTATAAAGTAAAGACTTCTTACTAGGAGAACATATAAAAATATTCATACCAATTCTTCATAAAAAAATATCAAATTTGTTAATTTTTGTAATAAAATAAATTACATATTAAAATAAGTAAATAAATTTATAGTGTGAAATAATTCTTTACACTAACATGTATACGACATAAACATATTTAAATATGTAATTTGTACTCCATTTTTCATAAATAATTTTCAACTATAAATAGCTTATCTCTTATGATTTTCATGTTGTTTCATTATGACAATTAACATATGACATATCTCTAACGAGTGACAATCAACTCATAATGACCTTCATATAATAGTGAGTCTGCACTTTTTAGTCTTAATTTCTACTTCTTACAAATTTGAATTATGATAAATTAGTGTCATTCGTCGAGAGTAATTAGGAGCATATTAAATATTAAATTATAAATGTTTTACAACTTAAAAGTAAATGTTTCCTCAATTGATATCAATACTTGAATTTCAAAATTAATATACTTTATTACCTTGTTTTTATTATAATTTTGGTTATTATCGACAGAATATAGATTAAAAAAATACTATAAAAATAATTGTGAAAAAACTTTAGTATTTTCATTTTGAATTTTGTTAAAAGGCAAAATAGTTACAAAAACTTAAATTTCATAAATATAAAATTGATCTAAAGTTTGTAATCACTCCATTTTGATTTATGTAATATTTATTTGGCTTAACATGAAGTATTTTTTTATTTTTAAAAAAGCACTTTTAGAACTTGTGGCCTAAAACAAACCATAGATGTTCATATGATTATAAATCATCTTACTAAGAATAAAATGAATATTTTAAAGTGAAAATGTTATTACATATATTAATACATCATTCTTTTATAATTGACTACAAAGAAAAATATGCCACGTAAATTAAAGTAAAAATTATATGAATTCTCATAGTGTTAAAAGCTAATTAAATTATATCCCTAGTCTTTTTAAAATTACAAAAAAATCATAGAATTGAAAATTTTCAGATACATCAGCACAAATGCAGATACATCGATCGTGATGCTATTCAGGAAACTTGCAGACACATATCTCACGGATGAATCCGAGAGGGGAGGAGTGTATTCGAAAGGGAATATGGGTGTATCCGAAGGAGAGAGATGTATCCAAGAGAGAATAAAGATATATTCAATAGGGGATAAAGATGTATTCGTGAGGATAGAGATGTATCCGAGAAGAGATAGTGATGTATCTGACAGAGGATATGATGTATTTGAGAGGGGATTTTGTAATTTTTACAAAAGATAGGAAATTTTAGAAACTATAATAAAATAAGATGCGAATTTAGGTAATTTGTTTTTAAATTAAAATTGAAAAGATAATTAATTATATTGGGCCGGTGAACGGGCCTTCAATTATCTAGTATATATATATATATATATATATATATATATATATATATATATAGGGAAAATTGTGGAGAATGACAAACTAAGAAAGGTAATTAAATCAAATAAATTCCCTTTCAGTTATTTCCTTCAAAGGGCAAACTCTCTGTAAGTTTGCTATATCAGGTCCCACCGTTTTGTATAAAAAAAATCCCCAAAACAAAACCCTCTTTTTCCCTCTTTCCGCGCTTTTCATACAATTTCTTCTTCTTCCTTCAATTTTTCCACAATTTTCTCCACAATTGCAATTTCAAACTACCAACTTCTTCTAGCACGCACGTCATTGCGGTTTTTCAAACTATTTCAAAAAATTTAAGGTACCGCCTAAAACTCATCTCACATTATTAATTTTTGTTCATTTTTTTGAATTTCTTAAGACTACTTTTTTACTTCACGTGTTAATCCCTTCAGAATTTTTGTTCAATCAATGGATGCCCAATCTCCATCGAAGAGATTCACAAGAGGTATACCATTACATGTTGAAATTGATGTTGAACAACCATCGTTTTCATTGGATCTAACTCAGAAATTTGGGGAGATTTTAGGTTCATTGTCTAAATCAACTATCGTGCAAGAGATTAGATCCAAATTCAATAATGACCCAAGTAGATTTGTTGATGGAGGTGTGAAGAATCCTATCGATGTTGTTACTGGATCAAGTAAGAAAAGGAAACATAAAACTGATGTTTATACCGTTCATAATGATAAAAATGAAACTGTTGGTTCTGGATCAATCGAGCATCATAAGGTATTTGTATAATCATTGGTCATGTATATGTTTAGATTTTATATTATATGTTTGGTTTTTGTGTTGATTCATGTCTTATACAATTGTAATTGTATAAATGTATAATCTATATTAGTATATGTTTTTTGTGTTTCTGTTGATTCATGCCTCATACAATACTGTTTGTATAAATGTATAATAAATTCTTGTATCTGTTTCTGTGCTTATACAATTGTATAAATGTATAATCTATATTAGTATATGTTTTTGTGTTTCTGTTGATTTATGCCTTATACAGTACTGTTTGTATAAATGTATAATAACTTCTTTATCTGTTTCTGTGCTTATACAATTGTAATTGTATAAATGTATAATATCTTAATATCTGCTTTCTATTCATATCTTATACTGCCTAATTTACTGCCTCATTATACAATTGTGTGTATAAGTGTATAATCTATATATATTATCTCGCTTGTTTAATTAATATCTTCAATAGCTTGATCAATTTTTTGAATTGTCTACAATGGAGCTATTTCCAGTGAAAGAGAAGAAGACAGAATGAAACTGAAACTGAATTCGCCTGAATTATGAAATCTTTTCCTTATTTATTTGCCGCCTATTTTTTATTTTTTTTGAAAAAACTAAAAATTGAATTGTATAAAATGAAGATCTCTTCTTAATTGTTATACACAAAAAGACACCCGTAGCAAACTTTAGATTTGCTATGGAACGCAATTTTGAATAGTTTGCTATATTCTAAAATTGTCAATTTTTTTTGCTATATATAAAATTTGCCCATATATATATGCTTTTAATTATTAAATTAATGATTAATTTTTTAAAAATTAAAGAATGTTACATAAATTAGAATTAGGAGATAGGGAGTGAAAGCCGACAAACATTTAGGCCTCATTTACTCATTAAGTGTGTTTTTTAGGATTGAATTTTAATTATTTGAATTTAGTTTATTAAGTTTGTTTGTTTTATTTCTTTATAAGGTCCAAATATATCTGAATGAATCAGATAGATAACGCACTCTTAACACCATTTCGATTCAAAAATAAGACTTTTATCTTAATTCAACTACATTAGGACTCATAAAAATTGTTTTTTTATTTAATTAATGTTAATTACATGCTTACCGTTATAATTTCCTTTATTCTTATAAACTTAATATATGTCTTCTACTTTCATAAATTAATCAATCTATTTGAATTGATAAACACTCCATTATATCATAATTAGTACGGTTTCAAAAATATAAAAGTATTAATTATTTGATCAATAATAATAACAAATGTCTACTATAAAAATGTTTTCATAAAACATTATATTACTACACTATAAAAATTATTTTACATTGCATTATATTAGATTCTAAAAGTTTTTGAGTGGAGATAATAGTCATATTAATGATTTAACTTAATGTTAAATTCATAAAAGATAAATCACATTATCTTGTTACGATAAAAATATTTTAAAAAAATTATTTTCTATATATTAAAAAAAAACTATTTTACTAAAATGAGTTTTTTTATAATATTTTATTGATATAGCGTTTAATTTCATATGCACATTCAGATAATGAAAACAAACAATCCCGATAATTCAGTGTTCAGATACAGAGACAACATCTTTAATTAGATTATTATCCAGATTTACACATCTAGATCCTAATGCACATCTTAATATTCAGACGTGTATTCAGACTCATACGTCTCAATCCTAATGAAAACAAATGGGACCTTACTAAAAGTAATGCTTCTTGATGTGCTTTTGATAAATAATATTTAATTGTTGGAAATTAAAAATCTATCATATTTTATGTTTGCTTAATTTTTGCACATATAAACTAAAAACATTGAGCCATTGATGATAAAATTGAAAAAGGAAAAAAGATTTGATAATTTTTTTTTATGATAAAGGAAATTCGGAGCTATTTTTTGGATGTATATAATGTAAAAGATTTGAGTATATGTATCATCTTATGGCTTAAAGCTAATATATTTCTCGTTATAAAAGTGACTCTCATATATCTTTACTATTATAAAAGCAGCTCATATAACATATTTAACTCAAAGAATATCGGTGTAAAGTATAGATTATGTTTTAATGAACTCAAATAAACATATTTCGTTCAAAGCATATATATATATATATATATATATATATACACGTTAATTGAATTTTATTTTTTAATGAACCTTAGATCTCACCTGAAAAATTGTTGTTGCGGCTTTATGACGAGAGCTAGAGTAATAGCTAGTGATTATAATGACTGATTATTATAATTAAAAATGGTGTTTGAGATAATAGTTAGTGACGAACGATACATTTGATAGTAATAGTTAATAATCACTGGTTATCTTATTGTAGGAATAGTTTGTGATATGCATAATGATCCTTATGTTAGATTATATTCCATATAAATGGTGGCTACAAATCAATGGCAAATTCATATGGTGTATTCGGATGTTTGAGCATTTATTAATTTCGTATCAAAATTTATATATTTATATAGAAATTAAAAGGTATTTGTATAAAATAAACATAGAGCACCCAATGAATAAATAATTTGATTAGTCCATTGGCTTGAATGGTGCTTAAAACTCTTTTTTGCGTTGCTGAATCCTTCGGATGTTTGAGCATTTATTAATTTCGTATCGAAATTTATATATTTATATAGAAATTAAAAGGTATTTGTATAAAATAAACATAGAGCACCCAATGAATAAATAATTTGATTAGTCGATTGGCTTGAATGGTGCTTAAAACTCTTTTTTGCGTTGCTGAATCTGAATTTATTTAATATATTTTTTTTATATTTTTAATTCAAACATCCACAACGTTAAAATTCTAAATCCATTGACGGTTGATGTTGATTATAAAGCAATTGACATACCATAGTGGTTATTTTTTAAATGCTTTAGTGCTAAAATTGGCCTTCATCATTATTCTTGTTGATAACTTTTACCCCACATGCATATACAAGTTCATAAAGTTTTTGAAAAATAATAAAAAAAAGTGTATTATTCTAAATCTAAATTTATCTTTGAGAATTGACAACTGAAAATGACCCATATATCATATGTTTTTTTTATCATGAATACATTGATAGTGATAATATCTTAATTAAATTTTATGCTTAATTCATCTACGATTCTCTAAAGTTATCTTTATATTTCAGTTAGATATCTTAAATATCTAAATTATTTAAAACATGTGTTTATTAAGCACAAAATATTAATATGACAAATTAAGTGCATCTCACTGCATGAAAGCGCGTGAACAGATCTCAATTTTTTTTAAACAGATCTACCTTTTTCCCTTATAATGACACTTGGCATTGTATTAATTAAAATAAGTAAAAAAAAACAAAACTTTTGCATTATAATATTCAAAAAGAAAACAAACCCACCCCCACCCCCTCCTTGTAGGCTATACCAACAGTTATCTTCTTCTTCGCCCCATTTTAATCATTGTAAACTTCTGTGTTGGTTATTTATATTTTTATTCTTCGCTCTTTATAAAAAAAAACTGAAGCTGCTAAGTGTTAAATAAAACTTGCAAGAATGAAAAAACTAATCGGACATCAGAATTTTAAAGACAACACTCGTTCATCTCTATTTTTGACTTCGATCAATAAACATCACTAGTCATTAAAGTTATAAAATAATATCAGAAAAGTTGATATAATTCTTTCAAATCCTCACGATTTCTCTTCGTAATCAATTTCTAAATAATTCATCAAAGTTAATTTATTTTTCACAATAATCACTTCATTTATCTATAATAATGGGTGACAACTAATGAAGAAGAAGAAGAAAGATGTGTGGTTCCTGTGGGGGGTGGGGGGGAGGAAATTTTTTTCTTTTCTTTTTGTAAATTATTTTTTTTTGAAAAATAAAAGGTTGAAATTAAAAATAATGAAAATTCAATAAATTGGGTCATGTGCCACGTGTTAAAATCTTATTGGTTATTTTTCAAGACAATGTGAGTGAACTACACAAAATATTTTAAAATTTTTATCATCATTTTGTGTTCAGTAAGTATATATATTCATTAATATAGGTGTCTAAGTGAATTATACAGACAATTTTAAGGATCTGCATATAACTTAAGTCTTAATTTTATTAAGATATCTAAAAAAATAGAATATTTTAACTGAATACATGATAAATTTAGCACATTTGGATAATGTTTGAAAGGTTATAAGTATTTTATTTTTTTATAAATTAACGTATTTGATTAAGTTTTTGAAAAGGCAAATATTTCTTTCTTTCAATTTAGGTGAACTTTTCAAATCTGAGATTTAATCAATTTTTTTTTTATCGTAATGTTTTCATATATATTTTAAATATTTTGAACTATCAACATTGCGACTTAGAGTATATTTTAGTTTTTACATAGTTTTAAATATGTAAAATTTATTTCAAAGGACTTACAAATCTCATGCTTAAAATCACATCTAAAATTCAATTATTTGACTCATAATTTAAATAATATCACACAAATTAGTGAATTGTGACAAATGAGTAGGTATTTTTTTGGAGTAAGAATTAATTTTCAGAAGCTAAAATAATAGATTTTCCGTGGAAGTGTTTTTACTTATTAATATTTTAATCATACACTAATTATTGTTCAAATTTTTTTTTATAAATGATTAAGCGTTTTATTTCATTTGATTCCTCATGATAAAACATTATATTTTTAGGTATATATCCAAACACAATTTGCTTCGAAAAACACTTTTTTTTTTAACAGTGCTAGTAAAATTATAACATGTTATAATATATTTTCATTGGGAATAATTATAAGATTCAAATATGTATATAAGATATGTGTAGACATAACGTGAAAACAATTAATTCCAAGTCTTGATAATTAATTTTTGTGCTAAAAAAGGTAAGGGTGTCAAACAAATTAGGCTAATTTTAAATACCACTTTTTCCATAGCATTTTAATTTAAATAAAGAATTGGACAAGGATCATGTGGTTATTTTTAATTCTCTTGTCATGTTGGTCTTCTTCATAATTATTCTTGCCACATACATGCATTAGTTCATATAAAGTATTTGTCAAGTGATTTAAATGTGGTCATGGAATAAACAGAATTATGGTAAAGTGAGAAGTAATTGTTCATTCATAATCAGATATTTTGAATTTGAATTTCTTCAAATATAACAGCGCCTTTGCTGTGGAGTATTTTACTCTCGATATGAGATTTTTCAACATAGTAATGAATTGAAATTTATTTATTTAGATGAATAATTCTAAATTAAATTAATATTTTGAAGTACTTGTGTAGTATTTGAGTAGGATTAACAATTGTTATTAAGCACTTGTTTTAAGCTCAAACAAATCTCATTAGTTTAGGGCCTAACTACATGCCTTCACTTTAGTTTTCGAAGTCACCGTTCGTACTACATTTATTTCTCTAGATACATATATCTAGCACACTTAAAAACATGTATCTTGAATATATGCGAGTCAAATTAGGTATAATTTATTTCGAATACACTCTATTCTAGTGTGATTTGCATGTATACACTAACTCTATCTCACACTTCTCTCCTCTCTTTATTACTTCTCTCCTTTCTCCTTTCTCACTCGCCTCGCCTCTCCCCCTATATATCTTTATTTCATAGTGTGTATCGTATTTCATATATATGTATCTAGTGTGAGTCGCATGTATTTGGAATACATTGACTCTCTTAGTCGATTTTCTCCCTGTGTATCTACATTTCAAAATATATTTAATATCAAAGATGCATATATCTGACTTGAAATATGAAAGAGTGGTGTATCTTACTTGAAATATAATATGAAATTATTAGTTAGTGAGATAACATGTAATTTTTTAAAACGATAGAGTGGAATAATAATTATGACACGAATGTTTGTATAATTAGGTAGTTTTTCCATTAAAAATCCCAACATGTCACTTGGAAATCACAAGCAATAAACCAATTTAAGTATATGTTTGGTATGGAGAAGAACACTTTCTCGATTTGTTTTTCTTGTTTCCTATGTTTGGTTGGACAAAACTTCTTGAATACACTTTCTCTAAGAAAACAAATTGCTTAAATAAGGAGAATGACTTTCTTGATAGATATACGAAAAAACAAGTTCTATAAGTGAAGTTATATGTATATTGTATCCTCTCCATCCATTCAACGCCCCCAACCTCTACCCGTGAGTCATGACCATCTCACACGCACCACCCTAAGGTTCCACTATTCACCTCCTCCCACCCCAAAAGTGTTTTGGTAAATTTCAGATGTATAATTTTTACATAAATTTTTTTCGCTTACTTGCCAAACACTAGAAAATAAAGAAAAAATGATTTATTTTCCAATAACATTTTTCTCTAGAAAAACATTCTTCATTAAAACTATTCACCTTCATATCAACACACAAAAATCAAACTTACAAAAGTTTATACATTTTGGCTTTGCCTTAAATAGGGTCACAAAATCGTCCGTTAGTGCACTTGACTCGTTAAAACTAGACCATATGACCAGGAAATTACATCCAATGACCTTGAAAATCAATGATCTATAATTTACAACCCCCACTTATCCTATAGGCAAACCTTTGACGTCAAAAGTAAGGCAAAATTACCATTTGTCCCTTTTAAGTTTATAAATTACATACAATAACATAAGCGCTGATACATTAATCTGATGCGCGAGATACATTAATCGTTAAGTAAGATACATTATATTTTATACATGATACACTAATCTGATGTATATTTTATACATGATACACTTATCTTATGCGCGAGATACATTAATCTGATGCGTGAAAATGAGGAATTTTGGGAATTTATAAAACTAATAGGGGGATAATGATAATAAGAGAATTTAAATGTGGGAATTCTGTCATTTATACTATTAAAAATACAAGACCACTTAGGTCATTCTCGTAAATCATCGGTCTTCATCGAGCACAAAAGTATTGGGCCAAAAGTTCAAACAAATCCAACACACTTCCATTATGGCCCAATACATTGAGCCCATGTATTTAAAAACCGGCCCAGTTCACTCTTATAGTAGCTTTTTACTCATTTCTCGAAAAAAAAATAAAATATTCTTGCTCCCTACTCCAGTGTTCGCTGTTACTATAAATTGATTACCGCGAAGACTCTCTCCCAAAATTTTCTGTAAATTTCTACACACGAAAAAAAAATAACGATTTGATTTTTACTTGTTGATTTGTGAAAAATCAATTCTTCATCACTGCGGATTTGGTTTTCATTCGAAAATACGAATTTATCGATCATCATTTCAGGTCAGAGCGCTAATTCGGTTTTTTTTCTCTGTTTTTTGTTGATTTTGATACTGTTTTTGTGGGTTTTTTTCAGGTAATTTTAGCTTACATTTGTTTGTTCATTGATTGTTCTTATTTGCAATGCATACATTGAGCATTTTACTGTATTTTGCTTGAGTTGAGGTAGTGCGAAATGATTTGGATTGATTAAGTTTTTGTTTGCTTGTATGGAGTTGTGTTTATGGATTGATAAGCAAATGGATACGTTATGTGTGATTTGGTTGAGGGAGTTGGTTATAGAAATAGAAACTGATTTTTTTGGATAAGGAGGATGAAGTTGTTGAATTAGGAAATGTTTAGGTTGTAGTGGTTTTTGTAGATTGGGATGGTATTATGGCATTGTGAAGGTTTCTGAAGCTGTGAAGAATGAGTGGCTTGGATATGTGATTCAACGAGCAGCTGATTTGGCGTTTTGGTTTGCGAAATGGATTTTAACTTTCCTTTTGCGGGAGATGCGAAGGGGAAATGGAGAGTGTTTAGTCTAACAGAATGTTATTATTGTCTATTATAGTGTAGATATGTGACTCAACGAGCACGCGGATTTTGGCATTTTGGTTTGTGACGTGGATTTTAACTTTCCCTTTGCGGGAGAGGCAAAGAGGGAAACGGAGAGCGTTTATTCTAACAGAATGTAATTATTGTCTTTTATAGTGCGGATATGTGATTCAACGAACATGCGGATTTGGCGTTTTGGTTTGCGACATGGATTTTGACCTTCCTTCTGTGGGAGAGGCAAAGAGGGAAACGGAGAGTGGTTATTCTAACAGAATGTAATTATTGTCTTTTATAGTGTGGATATGTGATTCAAAGAACAGCTGATTTGGCGTTTTGGTTTGCGACGTGGATTTTGACTTTCCTTTTGCGGGAGAGGCAAAGGGGGAAACGGAGAGTGTTTATTCTAACAGAATGTAACTATTGTCTTTTATAGCGTTGATATACGATTCGATGAACAACTGATTTGGCGTTTTGGTTTGCGACATGGATTTTGCCTTTTCTTTTGCGGTAGAGACAAAGGGAGAAATGGGGAGTGTTTAGTCTAACAGAATGTAATTATTGTCTTCTAGCCACACAGAAGAATGGATATTATTGTCTTCTAGCACAGAAAAGAATTGATGTAATTGTTGTTTATCATAAGAAGTTAGTGTATTCACATTGCAGCTGGTCCAGTTTATTATTATGCATTTAGTAATTTAATATTTTTTACAAGTGAAAGTTAAAATATTGGAAAGGGGAGGTGAAATATAGGGCGATGAGCTGGTTGTAGAAACTGAATTTTTTGGGATAATGAGGAAGAAGTATGATGTGGAAATGTATTGCTTGTAGTAATTTTGGTAGATTGGGATGAGTGATATAACATTGTGAAGGTTTCTGTAGCTGCAGAAGAAGGAATAGTGTGGATATGTGATTCTGTGAACAGCTGATTTGGCATTTTGGTTTGCTCATGGATTTTGTCTTTCCTTTAGCGGATGGAGAGTGTGTATTCAAACAGAATGTAACTTTATTGTCTTTTAGCCATACAATTTCTTTCTTAAAATATAAATGTTTATCATCTGAAGTTAGAGCATTTACATTGCAGCTGGTCCAGTTTTATTGTTTTGCATATAGTAATTTAAAATTTTACACCTGAAAGTTGAAATATCGGAGAGGGGAAGTGAAGTTCAGGGTGAATTGAATAGCAGCACAATTTGTAACATGGATACATGATAGACTGATAATGACTCCTCATTCAGATCCAATTCCATCTACTAAGAGTCCTTTTTCTGGCTTGCTAGGAGGTGGTTATAATGAGGAAAGAAGAAAATAAAACTGAAATAGATTCATTTGCTGTTTAATTAGTTGATCCAAAAAATTCTGTTGAGTGAAATGCTTATATGATTCCATGTATTTAGTGAATTTTGATCTTTTATTCGGTATATTCTGTTCTATTGGTCAGGCTGGCATTAGGCAAATAATTTCTGGGATATGTTATATGAGCTTTATGCAAAGTAGAAGAAGTTTTTGCTAATGGCTTCAAGAGCAATATTGAGAAGGAAGAGGAACCTCTTTGATTCTACTCCGAAACCTCACACCTTCATTCAACGTTTTTCGAGCTATGAGAACTGGGGATCATCTAAGGCGTCTAATTCTTGGGATTGGCGCTCTATGGTAACTCATCAACCTCAGAATGCAGATAACAGAAATGAAGGAAGTTCAAATCCGTCAGCCAAAGATGAGTTACTAAAAGTTTGGGGAAAGCATGTCCTACTCAACTCATCTGAAATTCCAGCCTTGGGTTTGAGAGTAGGAAGATGCGGGTCTCTTTCTACTTTGGGGGCCAGGTGGATAGTACACCAACAGCGATATTCGACAGCTGCAGCAGGTCAACCTGATTTTGGTAAAGGAAATGATAAGGATGCAGAACCAGCGGTTAAACAGAAGAAAGAAGCTTCACCAGAAGAATGTGATGAAGCAGTTGAGGATTTAACCATGGCCAAAGCCAAAGCAAAATCCAAACAACTGCAAGATTCGCAGATCAGTTTTAAAGCTGTAGTAAAGAAAATTTGGGCAGTGTTATTAGGGATTGGTCCTGCTTTGAGAGCCGTTGCTTCAATGAGCAGGTTGAAATTATACTTTATTCCTGTACAACAGATAGGTAGTGTTCTATACCTTTTTCTTAAGTCACTTTTTCACTTATTCTAGGGAAGACTGGGCAAAGAAGATCTTGCACTGGAAGGATGAATTTAAATCAACAATGCAACACTATTGGTTGGGTACCAAACTGCTCTGGGCGGATGTTAGGATATGTTCGAGGCTCTTGTTGAAAACAGCCAAGGGGAAGAGTCTTTCCAGGAGGGAAAGGCAACAACTAACACGGACAACAGCTGATATTTTTAGGCTGGTTCCTGTTGCAGTGTTTATTATTGTTCCATTTATGGAGCTCTTGTTGCCGGTATTCCTGGCTTTGTTTCCCAACATGCTGCCATCAACCTTCCAAGATAAGATGAAAGAAGAGGCAAGTATTGTGCAAATTATTCTAGCGGCTATTTTCTTTTGTGCTAAAACTTGATTGATGCTTCATTCCTCTCTCTATCTCTGACGCCAGAATTTGTGACAGATTCCATGTGCGTGCAAAATTATAAGTAAAATAATTTCAAGATAGTAGAACTATGAAATATTTTTTCTTTGAATAGGAAACATATTGATTTGCTTTCTTTCCTATTTCCTTCAAATAAAAACACCCTCTATTATGGCTAGACGTTTCCCTTGATTAGTCATCTCTCACATTATTACTGTTTCCTTTTAATGTTAAACTCCTTTAGTCGCTTAATTTGAAGAATATCTGTGAGGCAATGACACGCTTCGAGAAAACCTTTACCCAGCTACCATTTGCTCTCCCTTTTATGTAGTGCAGCTATTCCATGATGTGTGAGATCTTTGTCTCTGTGGAAGCTTAAGGATTGGCACATGTAATACTTTACTTCCTGAAATAGCATCTGCAATTTGTCATGATTGCTATCCTTGAC
The DNA here is from genome assembly GCA_022817965.1 of Solanum lycopersicoides. Taxonomy (NCBI): domain Eukaryota; kingdom Viridiplantae; phylum Streptophyta; class Magnoliopsida; order Solanales; family Solanaceae; genus Solanum; species Solanum lycopersicoides. The sequence goes on along the minus strand of CM040628.1, from coordinate 3,735,187 downwards.
AAATTCAATTGGAAGAGGTATAGGCTTTTTGTAATCCAAATCTCTTGGATATAAGTCAGTTCTCAAGATATATGAGTCCTTGGATATAGAAGGAATAGAAAAGGCTTTGTGGTAAAGTTACGGAAAAACATTATATCCTCTTTAGCTCTTTAACATATCAGTGGATCGGTGTAGGGGACAAAACTTTTCATTTGGTTATTGTATCATGTATCTAGATCTTTCTGTGCTTGGTATAGTCAAATCTGCTGCAGGTTATATTATACCTTTAGAGTATCATATATTTCTTTGGTATAATTATTGGGCATTGCCGATCTCTTTATCTTCAGGAAATGCTCAGAAGGGAAACATAAAGGCTAAATTATGTTTCAGTTGTGGCATTATGTTTCAACTGTTGTAGAGGTTGCCTAAACTTCACTGTTCATTTAAGTTAAATTTAATGATCCAATCCGAACACCATCCCACGTCTCAAAATCTTAAGTTGCATTCAAGATTTTATAACCTAATGCAATTATCCAAAGTCTGTTCCCCCTAGTGGAAGCACAAGCTTTAATTTCACATATGATGGTACTGATAGTTGTTGCCCTGTTGTATTTTTTTGCCTTGCAAGTTGAAGGATATGAGTATTATCTTGAAAGTTGAGGAAGCCGTGATTGCAACTTCAATTTAGTTAGTGTCTGTTTGATAGACTTGTATATACATATGTCTGCTCGTGGAAGTGTGTAACAGGGATATCCAGTTATAGGTTTTTGGACAATATTTGGTTGAAGTTTAAAACATGTGCCATGTTGAAGTTAAAAAATGAGTGTTTTGAGGTTGTTTAGTGTCTTCAACTACCAGTTGGTGCCTCTGGTCGGTTGGATGTAATTTTGTAGGCTTTTTGTTTCCCTTGAACTCTGTGTATGCATGTACTTATTGTGTTTCAATTGCTCAAAATTTAGGAGGCTCTGAAAAGGAAGCTGAATGCTAGGATCGAATACGCAAAGTTTCTACAAGAAACAGTCAAAGAGATGGCAAAGGAAGTTAAAAACTCTCGAAGCGGAGAACTAAAGAATACAGCTGAGGATCTTGATGAATTCATGAATAAGGTAAAATGTTTTTTTGTCACTTCTCTTTTGGCTTTTCTTTCATCTGTATTTTTCTGCAATTGGCAAATCTCGAATTATAAAACCAAAGAGCTCTTATTTCTGCTCTTCCCCCTCCCTTTCCTATCTAACTACTGTAAATGTAAATGTTCATATGACAATTGACCAGGTCAGAAGGGGTGCTAGTGTATCTAATGAGGAAATTTTAGGATTTGCCAAGCTTTTCAATGATGAGCTCACTCTGGATAATATCAGCAGGTTTCTGCCTAATTACACTTTCTTGGTTTTGTTCTTACTAAATGGTAATGTTCTTGCATATATTGCTAATGGTTAAAATATTGTAGTGCATTGCTAAGTACTCATTAAATGCAGACCGAGGTTGGTGAATATGTGCAAATATATGGGTATTAACCCCTTCGGAACTGATGCATACTTGCGGTTCATGCTTCGAAAGAGGCTCCAAAAGTAAGTCTCATTATTTTTCATTTTGAGTTAACTTGGGCATAATATTTTATATATCCTTTTCTCTCCAAATTATGTGCTTTATCTTTCTTCTTCAACAAATATTTTGCTCTATTTTCTTTTTACTTCTGAATAACTCAAGCCTAAATAGTTCATCTATCTTTTCTTCCTTCAGTTGTGCCTTTTTTTCCTAAGTTATAAATTGGTCTTCACTATTATGGGTTTTCATTTAGAGTCAACTAGTGTCTAGCCTTCCTCTCCAAATTATGTTTTTTCCCCCTTCTTCAACAAATATTTAGTCAGCTGATCTCTATTTCCCTTTTAAATTTAATAACAATAGTTCATTTATCTTTTTCTTCTTCAGTCTGCCTTTTTTATCTTAGAAATAAACTGATCTTCACTATTATGGTCAAGTTGTCTAAGAACTGGTTTTCATTCTTATGGTCATTTCATATAGACGTAATATATAAATGCACCCTTTAACTTGGCTTCAACTAACATCTATGCCCTCCAACTTTGGGTATGCACAAATAGACACTTAAATTTGTATAGGGTTGAACAATTAGCCGCATCCATCCTACATGACAACTCACGTGGGATAAAATTGGTTTGTATAATGTCATGTCGGACGCGTGTGTCTACTTGTTTGGTTTGTATTATGTCATGTTGGACGCGTGTGTCAACTTTATAGAAGTTTACGTGCTTACTTGTGCACATCCAAAGTTGAAGAGCATAGATGCCAACTGAGGCCAAGTTAAAAGGGACATATTTATATAAGATGCCTTTCATATAAAGTAGCTTTCATGTGTTACAAAGTTCTGTTAAGAGAATAGAGTCCCTATATTTCCAGCTAACAACAATCCGGTGCCAGATTAGGAGAACAGGTGTTCTTCTGTCTTGGGGAAGTGCTGCATTGGGTGGTAACAGGGAATCAGCAGAAAAAGGCATAGGGAGTGACAGAAGTAGAAAAAATACAGTTGTAGTCAGAACAGTTGAGCAATATATTGAGAGCTTGCAAGACCTGTGATATGCAGGCAATTTGCATCCTCTCACCATAAAAGCTTAAGTTTTTGTTGCTTTCTTTGTGCTAGATTTCCACTTGATCTTTGTGGTTACGTCTTCAGTTTGGAGATGGGTTAATATTTTGTGATGAATGTGCTGTAGAAGCAGAATTTCCCCTCATAACAGAACTTTGCTGCTTTTGTAGGATCAAGAACGATGACAAGATGATTCAAGCAGAGGGTGTTGAGTCCCTTTCAGAGGATGAGCTCCGTCAAGCCTGTCGAGAACGAGGCTTACTTGGATTACTCTCAGTAGAAGAAATGCGACAGCAGGTATGCTTTGATCTTTTGTTAGTTTTGTGTAAACCTTTTACGTGGGAAAATTAACTACCTACATCGACATTTGGTGCATTTATTCTTACCTTGTCCATAGTGGGTTGGACCTTATTTTTGCATCTTTTGGTGTCTTTATTTTTGCAACTCTGGTGTATCCTGCAGAAACTACTGGATTTGGTCATATTAGCTTAGATTTTGTAGTCAGTATATTAATTTGAAAGTACTTAATGGACACTTGATATGTTCTCTATTACTTTTGGAGTACTCTTTGGCTTTGGTAAATTCAAAATTGACAAGTATTTATCCAGAGAACTGTGTGTTATTCCGAGTGTTGTGATACGACTCTATCCCAAATTTTCTTTTTGTAAAATTAGGTAAATCTTTATTAGAATGCTGGAAAAGTAAGACCTCATAGATGCATACAAAAAGTAAAGAAACCTACTTCAAAACCTAATTCTCTACAAAGAGCCTCTTGTCATCAGTAGTGACTAGAGAGTATCACACCTGCTCCAGAACTTCATGGAAAAACAAAAAAGATTCACCAATTATACAAAAGTATTTTTAGTCTCTCAAACAATATTGTGTTCCTTTCTCTTTAAATTCTTCTTGAAAAAGTTATTTGATGCTCTTGAAAGCAAGGGACGCATCTCTTGGTGCTTTTGGATTTATTGTTTGGTGGGGGCAATTCTTCTCGTAAGACCTCATCTTTGTGTCCTTCCCAATCCTCTTGTTGCTGTCCTATAGGATCCCCTCTCCCTGCTCTATGTCTGTCTAGTCAATTACTGCTGTTTGCTCGCTGGAAGTGCAATGCCTAGTATTCCCCTAAATCTTTTGCTAGCTTGGTCTTGCAGCTGGCTTTGGCTACAATGTACTCCTTCCTTTCTATTCTACCTGAAATACACACTAGATTTGGCATCAGTATGTTCAAGTAAATTTTTATGGGGTCTTAAGGTTTTTCAGAAAATGTCAACCAGGCTGGTATTTGTGCTACAGTTTTTTTGTTTTTGTTTTGAAATAGTCATAAGTTTATTGATGTTTGGGTAATAATCAGCAGTATCCAAGAAATATTTTAAAAAGTAGAAACCTGCAAAAAGAATGGTTTTTTAGTAAGGAAACCCAATCTTCTATGATAAAGGAAACTTCATGGGTGCACCAACCGAAACAAGGAATAAGAGGAACTTCTCAATTGTACAAAATTCATCTCTACATTCTCAAAAGCTCTCTTATTTCTCTCTTCGCTTATATAAGTGTTAGTGGAGCAACATCCCATGGCTTGTGGTTTTCTCTTTGTTCTGCAACAATTCCTGCTGAACATTACCTTTTCCGCATTGCCTGTGATCACCCAAAGTATTCCAAGCCATCTTAGGAGTAGTTTGAAGCTATCATACCATGTAAGAAAGTGCTTTAAGTACATCAAACTATGGGACACCTGATGGCGTTCATATTATATGCAAGGATCAATTGCCTTGAATGGAGTATATGCCAGAACAGTTAATCTGTGAAAGAGAAGATTGATATGGACAGCAAATTCGCTGTTGTTTATGTTGTACTCTTTTTATTTTCTAGAAAGAATATTTAGAACAGTCTAAATATCACCAGCTTGCAGATAGACATGACCTTGGCAAATACAAGCTAGTATTTATTTCACAGCAGTATGGAAGCACAACATGCTGCATTTCCTTCTCATTCTCCAGTGCTAGCATATTCAGATCCTGATTGTGAACTTCAATATGTTGGCTTCATTGTGAAAGTGCAAAAGACTTATCTTGAATTCTTGCATGTTAATATCTTTGTAGTTGCGAGATTGGCTGGACTTATCGCTCAACCATTCAGTGCCATCTTCTTTATTAATCCTTTCTAGGTAATTCCATTCCCCATTTCCAGGATCTTGTAATAAGATGATCAACTTAGCATGTGACTGTGCTGTTTTATTCTTGCAGAGCCTTCACAGTGTCAGGCAAAGTAAAACCAGAGGAAGCTGTTCAAGCTACACTTTCATCACTGCCAGATGAGGTGGTGGACACTGTTCAAGTTACATCTTTGCCATCTGAAGATGCTCTTGCTGAAAAGAAGAGAAAGCTAGAGTTCTTAGAAATGGAGGAAGAGCTCATCAAGGTAAAATTTGCTTCTTCTATTGTGCTGACTGATAGTGTAAGAATGAAAAAGTGGTAAGACGAGTTAATGGGAATACACTCATGCAAGTATATGATATAGTGAACTGAACACTGCTTCTAGTCCGTCTGTCCTTTTAAATCTTCTTTTTGAACTTTATGGGTCATGAAACCTCATCTGCCAGTGTCATATTTCTTTCCTTACTACTAACCAAGTAAAGCATACCACTTTGAAAGGAGCTTTTGCTTTCCACTTTAAATGTGGATATTACAGTGTCAGATTTCAAATAAATTATGTGACGATGTTAAAGATATCTTATTCCGTAGCATATATTGGAGAAGCATCTTTGTGGAATGAAAGAACTATGTACATTTGAGGATTAGCCTCGCATTTTCTAGTCTCTTTATGGTGCACTGATGAAGCTACAATATGTAGAGAATATTGGGTGTCATAGAGAATACATTTTGGTTTACTGCTTGTATGACTGTGATTTTCCCATTATTAATAAAATTATTTACCTTTTCCAAAACTGTCTCTTTAGCCTACTAATTCTAAAGTCGTTGCTCTTAGGAGGAGGAAGAGGAAGAAGAAGAAGAGCAGGCTAAGATGAAAGATAAGCAGAAGGATGTAGCTTTGGAAGAGATGACTCTTGCAACAGCTAAAGAAGCAGAAGAACTAAAAAAAACAAAAACTTTGGATCAACACGAGCAGCTTTGTGAGCTCAGTCGTGCAATTGCTGTTCTATCATCGGCTTCTGTAAGTACTTGGCTGGAGACTTTCTTTTGTACATTGGATCTTTGCTGATCATGGCCTGCTTTGTTGCTTATTCTTTCAGTCCGTAAGCCTGGAGCGTCAGGAGTTTTTGAGACTTGTCAAAAAAGAGGTAACATATCATTCCTTGAACTATTACCGTAGTGAAAATTTTAACATGCCTGATAAGGAATTTTGATTTCATGCTAAATCTGTTATTTTAGTGTCTATTTGCTGTCTTACTTGAAGAAACTAAACTGGAAAACTTGCTTTCCGAAGTCAGATTATTGTGTTTATTATTTTTTAAACAATGTGAATGTCTTTCCATTACTTGTAGTTCCGGTTAGAATGGGTTGTTGCAATGCCTACTAGTTTTATATTGTTCACAATAGGACTTTGGATCAATTTCCTTTTTAGAACTTAAATCACAATTAGCTTACGGTAGCCGTGGTTCTGATGTATGAATTTCTCCTGATTTCCAGTAACTTAGTCATTCTGATGAAGTTTTGGGAATGTTCGTCAATGGGATTTCAATTGCCCTCTAATATCAGATACCACCGTACTTTATTATCTTATGCTTGTTTCAATATTTCGTAGTTGTGATATATTTGCCATTATTGATCTTTAAGATTATATTGAGCATTTTGTTTAGCGCTCTTGTAATAGTACCTGTTACCATCAGCATTATGTGCGGTTCAATTCGTACCTTTTGGGGTTATTATGTAGCAATATCGGCAATGGTGCAATCGAAATATACTGCTCTTGTTATTTTGTTCTTGCAGCATCAGTCATGTGATTACGTGTCTATATTGATTTTTCTTCTTTCAATTACTCATTGTACCTTTTTTATGGAGAGCTATCTGTTCTAGGATTCTAACTGGGGTAGACCATAGATTACAAAACTAAACAGTAAAGGGGCCTTCTTAGTAAAATCAGTGTACTGGCAGTTGAATCAAAGAGGCCCTGCAAAGGAGAATTGGCCTTGGAAACAAGTCTGGAAGTAAATTCCTATGAAGGTGTCATTCTTTGTCTGGTTGGTGATTTGGAAAGCTTACCTAATTCAAGATAAGCTACAAAGAAGAGGTCTTCAGATTTGTTCAAGATGTCTTTTGTGTGAACATGAGGGTGAAAACAATGAACACTTATTTCTACACTGCAACAGGACAGCTATAAATATGTGGCACATAATCTTTTGTATTTTGGAATAACTTGGGCAATACCTAGTTCTACTTTGGCATGCTGAACAATTGTGGAGTATTGG
>CM040628.1:3712550-3727183 GCA_022817965.1 Solanum lycopersicoides | reverse complement strand
AACCCATCACATAATTTTCTAAGAGGTATTTCTTGACTATTTCAAGCAAATTTTGATTCCAAATTTTTTTTTTTTGGGGGGGGGGGGGTGGGTTCTCAAGAAATCAAATATTCTTCTAAGATTGTTTAAGATTTTTTCGATGTACTTTATTTCATATATTTTTCTATGTTTTCTTTTTTTTAAAATTAAATTAGATTTTATTAATTTTTCTTTATTATTTTTTATTTAATTTAATATTTTTCCTTTTTACTATTCCTTCGGTCCCAAAATAAATATTACTATCATTTTAGCTTTTTGCACGCACATTAAAAAAATAATTATTACAATGATCAACTATTAGGTATTTTTTTTTGGTCTACATGAAGTAAATTATTGAGTGTGATACATTCCTTATAAAAAGATATCAAATGACATAAATTAAAGATTACTTTCCACTGTTACCCTTTTGATTATTCTCAAACTATTCTTTTAGAAAACGTAAAGTAATTAAGAAATTTTAATAAAATAAATATTTTTAAATAAAAAGTCTTAAAAAATATAACAATTCCCTTATCTTAAATTATGAAATAAGAACTCCAACAATTTACTTATTTTGACTAAAGGGAGTAATAGTTTTTTTAATATAAAGATATAGTTAAAAACAATTACTAATTCTTGTCTTTAATTTCTAAATGATCATTTTTGGGGGGCTAAAATAATTTTAAATGAAAAGAGTAGCTAATTATATTTCATATTTTATTTTTTAAAATTATAATTATCTTAGAATTTATTTTTTACAAAGTCTAATTAGTACATATAAGTATGAAACCAAATTATTTTAATCCTAGCATGCTGCACAAAAGGATGAGAATGTCATTAATGCAAATAAATCCAATTGGTTTGCAAATCCTCTCTTATTTAATGGTTATTGGAATTAGTTTTGATTTTTCAATTTTCTAAGAAAAATTCAAACTTCCCTAGTAAAAGCCTTATTTTTAGTGTATACTATTCTCTTCGTTCCAAAATAAGTAAATATCGTCTAAATTGGACATTATTTTCTTCGTTTTTATTTAGTTGTCATTATTTAGATTTTACGTTTCTTAAAAAGTTAGACAGACTTATCATTATATTCTTATTTAGTGTCTTTTGAAATCAAAACTTTTAATAAATTAATATGAATTAACTTATTTTTGATTACTTAATTTGACCAATGAATATTAATTAATTACTTCATTTTTCTATATTGGTCAAATAATGCATAATTTCAAGACTAATAATTGTTAAGGATAAAATAGAAAAAAATTAATCGTTTATGCGTGATTTTATGAAATTAAACAATAATGACGATATATAAATAGGAACGAGGGCGATTATTAAGAAAATGAAGTAAACATATATGTATAATTGAAAAAAACATGCAAAAAAGAAGAAGAAAAACTATAATTATGAAAGTAACATTTATTTTGAATTATTTTGGGATGGAGAAAATAATATTTTTTTACTATATATAAATATATTGATCAAAATTAGATGCTAGTAGCTGGATTTACTTGGTTTCAGTATCATTTCCAGCTTTCAAACTCCATTTTTTAAAACTAATCACAACTCTATTTTTCTATAATAATAATAAATATACAACATAGTCAATATCATATATTTCTTAATCAAATTCAAAAAAAAAATATCCTTTTTTTCCTTCTAAAATAGTTGTATATTTATATACTAATGATAATAATACAAAAATATAAGAATATGAATAATTTTAAAGAATATCATTTCTCATACATATATATACATCACGAGAAGGTAGAGATAAGATATGCACACATTTCATTAGGATTGTTCGAAATCGATAACCTGAATCGAAAAAAAAAATTATTAGTTTATCAGTATTGGGTTATTGATTTAGCGGTTTTAATAACGATTTTGATTTTTCTTGTTATCGGTTATCAGTTCTTAAAGGTTTGAATTTTTTTTTTCTTAACGAGTTAACCGATAATCCAATAGTAAATTAAATAATTATATTTATACCATTTTGAATATAACGTCCTTAACATAGAGTTTGATTTCCTACTTTTATTTCTGGTTGTCACAAACACTTAATTATTCATAAACGTAAAAATATTTGCTTTTAAGCAAAAATGTAACTTGTGAAGTCATGCGCATGGTTTATTTGGTTTGTCTCCTTGTTTCTAATAAGTGATTTTCAATATTATTCTTGTGTGTTTAAACTAAAACAATTAAAAACGGATAAACCAATAAATCAAATCGATAAAATTTAAAATCGAACCATCTTATACGCAACCCTACATTTCATCTCGTATTTTTTAATATCGAATCTTTATCAATAAGATAACAGTTGTCACGTAATGAGCTATTCCAATTTCGTTTAGACATAGAGTATCACACTAATGACTCTTTCCACTCTTTTTTTAAAAATTTTATTAGTCAACTTTCTCTTATTAACAAATAAAAATAAAAATATTTAATACCTTTGTTCTTTTTTGTCCCTCTATATATATAAAAAAAATTTTTAACAAACTTATATATTATTATATATTATATAATTCAAACTTTTATAGCAAAGAAAAAACTGTTTCATCTAAACCATGTGAGAAACTCTATAATCCATTTTTTGTCATTAACCACAGGTACAATTTTCACTTTAGCTGTCAATTTTTTTCCATTAAATCTCAATTTTTCATTATTAGGAACAATGTACTCGAATCACTGGGGAGGTGCGTTAGAAATCGCGACGACGACGACCGGCGGCGAATCGACGACGGACGATGATAATCGGAGCCGGAATTTTGATTTGGATAGAGGATCGGTGAATCAGCTGCAGCGATACGATACGTACGATCGGAGTACTCGTTGTAGTCGGAATTTGGATGAAACGCAACAGAGTTGGTTGTTAGGTCCGCCGGAGAAGAAGAAGAAGAAATACGTCGATTTAGGATGTATTATTTGTAGCAGAAAAGCGTTGAAGTATACGTTTATCGGAATTATCGTTGTGTTCGCCGTGATTGCACTTCCGACGATCGTCGTGAAAGTTTGGCCGAAGCATAAATCTCAACCTCCGTTGCCTGATAATTACACTTTTGCCCTTCATAAGGCTATCATGTTCTTCGACGCCCAGAAATGTACGTTTTTCTCCTTTCTCTTCAGTTTTTCTATTTTTAACCTTTTTTGGACAAATGAGAATAATTTCATGGGAAAAAAATGATCCAAATTTGGTTTAGAAAAAGATCGAACCTGAGTTTAACTCAACCTCAAAACCTAGCTCTAGCTCGTCGATAACAAAACTAGGAAAATTGTAAATAAACATGTGAGACAAAACGTCCCTCGACACGACTTGAACCGGACAAAAAATATGAACTGAGATGCATCTGACTCTCGAGGTGATATTTTCTGAATTGAGACGAGTCTTATACTCAAGATGACAATTATGTTTTTTTTTTTTATGAATTGTGATGAGTCGACTCTCAAGTTTGGAACTAATATGTTGGTAATTTGTTCAGCTGAATATTGGTTCGAAGTAAGAAATTCATTAAATATATAAAAAATAAAAAAAATAAAAATTTTAAAAAACTCATAAACTTCAAATTATAGCGTTTCTTCTGTATCTTTGGTGCTATATTTGAGTATTAAATTACTAGATCGTGATAGGGAAGGTAAGAAAAACCCTTTAGTTTGATAAGATGATAAAATCATTTTTTGTATGTCTTAATTCTAGTGAAGAAATATAAGTAAGGGGTAATTTTAAACTAATATTAAAAAGTAAAATATGTAAATTTCAAATATTTATATTCAAGTAAATTAATACGTAAAATTTATATTGGAGCTTTATTAAAATTAAGAGCGAATATGAAACGCATATGCATCACTATGTATTTTAGTGTGCAATATAAATCAAAGTGAATGATAAAGTAGGAGAAGAATTATATCTTCCATTTATTCAAATTTTGATGAATAAAATGATGTAATATACTTGTAATAACAATTATTAATCGAAATGAACAATCTAACTTAAAAAATACGACGATAAAAAAGATAAAAAGACCGACTTTTAATATTCTTCGTTGTCATTTTCCTTTGATGACGTGTAAAAGGTATAGATAGGTTAAAGAGTAGCTAAAAAAGGCAAAGAAATAAAGTTATTTGATTAGGAAATTAATAAAATAATAATTATAATAGGCTAGAATTACTCCTTATAAACATGGTGTTTGTTATTTGAAATTCCACAGAATTATAGTAACGTTCATGACTTTTGGTACATGTATGGACATAGACTTGGTAAAACATATACTAAAAACTATATATTTTTCTATTTTCATATATTCATAAATTAATATATGATGCTTGTTAACGTGATTGATTTAGTCATGGGTGAAATAGACACGTTACAAGTTTTCTAATATGTCAAATGTATTCGCAATATTTATCAAATAAATTATGTTTTTTCGTATTTTTTTGTGATTATAAGTATTTTCTGTCACTTTAATTATTATTATTTTTACAAATAATGATATTTGATTTGTTTTCACATAAACAACTTTAAATATGTTATCCCTGAAATTAAGCACGACAAAATTAATATATGAAGATTAGTCCTTTTCGTTCGAAGTTTAGATAAAAATGATTGAATTTTAATAAAGTTTAACTAAAAATAGCTTAAGTGAAAGCAAAAATAACTTAATCTAGTGTTAAGAAAAAATTGCAAACTCGAAAAGGCGAATTTTCATATATATATATATATATTCAAAATTCTATGAAGGAATTTAGAACATATGAACAGGAAAAAGTAGACATTGAATTTGAAGTTAGAACATCCTTAGCACTTGACCTAGAAACTAATAATAAAATGGGTCTAGGAAAAAATCTTACTCCTAGTTTGGTAGGGACATTTTTATTCCTTCTCTAGCAAAAAAAAGTAAAAAATAAAAAAATTATAATTTATTTGATGATAATAATTTAATTAATAAACCAAAGTCTTCTTTCCCTTCCCTTGTATGACTTGGCCTTATTATAATATGTCGTCACTAATGATCCTCAAAGTCAAATTATAAATGTCATTTTTTCCTATAAAAGGAAGCATACAATTAACAATATATAAGATAAATTATATCAATTCTATTGAATAATATAGTAACATTTTAATCTATTCGAATGAAATTTTAATAGTTAAATTGATTGCCTATCTAAATTCGATATAATTCATTCCCTTACTCTCAATTTTAAAAAATGAAAAGAAAATGAGAAAATATCCATCTAAGGTTACCCAATGAATTATCCAAACTTATTTAGGGAACATTATTTAATTTATGAGTTCGTGGGGAGCCATCACTTTGATTCTTTAATTGGAAATAATTTCTTTCTCTTATATGTATGTATATATGTAAATAGATAACAGAGAGAGGGGTGTTTTAGGAATCCAGCTTTCTGCATGGGAAAAAAATAATCTTATTTATCAAGTGAGAAGTTGGCTAACATGTCTTCAAAGTGACATATATATATCAATAAAAAAATTAATAAGGTATCTGTGAAGGTACGATTACAACACGACCAAAAATCACAAGTCGTGATGACATCTATGCTTTACGAAAAAAGTCAAAATAATTAAAGTTTTCAAAATGATCTAGCTGGTCGTTACAACAAACTAATAACTGCCAATGCAAAAGCAACCTATATTCTCTATATGACATATCTCCTTTAAGAATTTCAATATTAATAAATTTTAGCAAGTGATTGGAGTTTAGTTAACATTTTACTAGGTTACCAATCAATGCTTATAAAGTGATTGACATGTAACTATTTTTATATGTAACCTTATGGTATAAATATTACTAGAGGTGGATCTAGTACAACTAGTTATGAATTTACGTTAATTCAGTAACTTTTGTTATATTGTATATTAACTTGAGGTCATAAACTTAAAATCCTGGATTAATCCTCTGAATATTAGACCATCAATGCATGTTTTCACATAGCCGAGGATCAATAGGAAACAAACAGGGTACGGTAAGGTCTATGTAGACTTTATCTTCTCCCGACCCCAATTGATGGAATTATACTGAGCGTGTTGTTGTTGTAAATCATGTTTTCATGAATTTAAGTTATTTATACAGCTGGGAAATTGCCAAAGAGCAATAGGATCCCATGGAGAGGAGACTCAGGTTTACAAGATGGATCAAAACTTACAGATGTTAAAGGTGGATTGGTTGGAGGATATTATGATGCTGGAGACAACATAAAATTCCATTATCCAATGTCATTTGCAATGACTATGTTGAGTTGGAGTGTAATTGAATATGAACACAAGTACAGAGCCCTTGGTGAATATGAACACGTCACAGATATCATCAAATGGGGCACTGATTACTTGCTTCTTACTTTCAACTCCTCTGCAACTAAAATTGACAAAATTTACTCCCAGGTAATATTCTCTTTTAACATCAAGTTTAAAAAAACACAATCATTGCGTAGTTTCTTATTCTTCAATATGTATTATGTACTATATGTTTGTATTTGTTCTTTCTTTTGCCGAAGTGCTTATGGTACCAGTTCATATTTGGTTGCTTGAAGCTTATTTAGATGCAACTAAGGCAGAATTAGATTTTCAATACTCACGTTTCCAACGCTACACTAATTTGTCCCACTTTTTTCATTTATAATTTAAGCGTGACTAATATAATATATACTTTCTCGATCATTTTAAAGAAGATCAATCTTAAGAAGATCATTGCTTACTCCTCGGTAGTTCATATGAATCTGGTGACTATTGGTAAACCGTGGGTCACATACTTTTTCATTTAAAGCCGTGGGTCTATTAGAATGACCTACTCTACCTCAGTTGTGAAATTACACTGGTGTGTTTGCGGTTGTTATAGTAGTATTTTAACCCTTTGAGTTACTAGGTTCTAAATCTACTATGTATACATATTAAAAGAAATTTAAGACATATATAGGGTTTTAATTTGTTGAAAATCGTGTCGTAAACTCTACATCCACCAATGTCTTGATACGATGGATGAAAACTTTATATAATATTTGGTTGAAGAGTTGAAAAATATTTTCTTGTTTTTTAAAATTTATTAAAGATTGACAATTAGTGGATGGAGGTATGTTCTTGCTACCACAGACCAAAAATGGTGTCTTGATATTTATTTAATGAATTCATAAAGTAAAGATCAAGTTATATTCAGTGGAATAACTGGTAGGATTCTCAAATGCGGAGGCATATTCAACATTGTGCTATTTGATTAATCTGAACTCAGTACTTTTGATGTAAATTATAAAATTTAAGTATCAAAATCCACATAAATTGCAACAAATTGTAAGTTCAAATGCTAAGAACCAATAAAGTTTTGTAAGTTCAAATGCTAAGAACCAATAAGTGTAATCCATAGAGTTCAAATTCTAGATCCGCGCTTGAACTCAACTAAAGTGAAGCTTTAATCCTAATGTTAGACTATTCATGCTAAATTATATATGGTTCCAATTTTCATTGATCTCAGGTTGGTGGTGCTTTAAATAATTCAAGAAAACCAGATGATCACTACTGTTGGCAAAGGCCAGAAGACATGAACTATGAACGCCCTGTTCAAACAGCTACTTCAGCACCTGATCTCGCCGCTGAAATGGCAGCAGCATTAGCTGCTGCATCCATAGTATTCCGGGATAACAAACAATATTCAAGAAAGCTAGTTAAAGGAGCAGAGACTCTCTTTGACTTTGCCCGGAACTTAGGCAAACGGACTTCATATTGTCGTGGAAATCCATACATTGAACCTTTCTACAACTCCACAAACTACTTCGACGAGCATATGTGGGGATCAGCTTGGCTATATTATGCTACTGGTAATAAAACTTACATATCGTTGGCTACTAATCCTTCATTGTCTAAGAATACCAATGCCCGCTTCATGACCCCGGATTTGAGTGTGTTGAGTTGGGATAACAAGGTGCCTGCAGCTATGTTGCTGTTAACTAGGATGAGGATATTCTTGAATCCAGGTTATCCTTATGAGGAAATGTTGAGTAGCTATCATAATATCACTGGCCTCACCATGTGTTCTTATCTACAGAGGTTCCAGGTCTTTAACTTCACTAAAGGTATGTCTTGTCCTCTTGCAAGAACTTGCTTTTGATTAAACGTTTTTTATTTCACCAGTTGGAAGATAGTTCTCGTGCACCAACAAAGAGAAATTAGTTGATAGAGACGTTAGATCTGGTGGAATTTCTATACCCCAAAACCTTCTCGGAAAAAGGAACAGACTCACTCACCCTACTTCTAAAGATAGATTGAAAAGGTTAGGGGTCTCAGCTGTTGATGTGTTATATATTAGGTGGAAGTTCAACTGTTATTGGTCTGGATAGCTAGGATCTTAACCGGGGCGGAGCTAGGGTATCGAAAAGGGTTCATACAAACCGCTTTTGTCGAAAATTACATTATATATACAAGGTCAATACTATTTTTTAAAATCTAAATATGGTAGATATTGAGCCCCATGGCTTCTACTCATGTTTACTTTCTTTATAGTTTGAATCTCTTTTGTGAAAATTCTAGTTACCGCCACTGAATTCGTAGCGACTACCTTAAAAAAAATAGTGGTGGTTTCCAAACCAATAATTTTCAACAAATTCTGAATTTGCCTCTGTTTTCACATATTTAGGTGGACTTATCCAGTTGAATCATGGGCGTGGTCAGCCATTGCAATATGTAGCAAATGCAGCCTTTTTGGCATCACTATTTGTTGACTACTTGAATGCCACTGGTGTTCCTGGATGGTACTGTGGCCCTTACTTTATCACCTTGGAACATCTTCGCAGTTTTGCCACTTTCCAGGTCTGCACATCAATCCCTTTGTGTGTTTGATACGTCGAAAGTCATTTTTTCAGAAAAAAAAGCATATTCTGAGTGTGTTTGGTATGAAGGAAAACATTTTCTGGAAAATGTTTTCCAATTTTCCCATGTTTGGTTAGGACAAAAGTTATGGAAAATGGTTTCCAAATCAACTCATTTTCCTCAAAATTAAGGAAAATGACTTCCCTTCAAAAATTAAGGAAAACATTTTCCAAAACTCTCCTCCAATTTCAAATTACATTTTTTTTGGAAAAAACATCGATTTTAAAAAATATTTTCAATTTCAAAATTTTATTTTTTCACCCGATCCCTGACCCACCCCCTCACCGGCCAGCCCCCCCACCCCAACCCCAACCCCAACCCCTCCCCAAAAAATTAACCCACTACCCCCACCCACCCAAATTCCCAAACCATGTGTCAAGTCGATACCAGACAAACAAATTGAAACGGAGGTAGAAATGTTTATGTCCTAACATTTCGTCATTGAAAAACAGATGAACTATATATTAGGTGAAAATCCCTTGAAGATGAGCTACATAGTGGGATATGGAGACAAATTCCCAAACCATGTTCATCATAGAGGTGCATCAATACCTACTGGTAAAACAAAGTACTCATGCACTGGAGGATGGAAATGGAGAGACACTAAAAATCCCAATGTTCATAACATAACAGGAGCCATGGTAGGAGGACCTGATAAATTTGATAAGTTCAAAGATTTACGCGCGAATTTCAGCTATACAGAACCAACACTAGCAGGAAATGCAGGACTTGTTGCTGCACTGGTTTCTTTAACTGGTACTGGTGGCTATGGTATTGACAAGAATATAATGTTCTCAGCTGTTCCACCTTTATATCCAATGAGTCCACCACCACCCCCGCCATGGAAACCATAATTCTTGAAAACTTCAGCTTAAATTTTGCCTGTTGAAATGGCTATCCATGTACAAAATTTCGAGATAACAGAGTTGTTTTAACTCTATTAATATCTTGTGACATATTGGCATAATAAAATTCTTGCATTTATCGATGTTCCCAAATAGGATGAATTTAGGCGGTATTTTGTACTTCCTATCATACACTATCATTACCATAAAGAAAGACCTCTCTTTCGAGATCTGTTCTGTACCTAGATGTTAGTAGTTGATCAGTGGAGTTTCACAATGAAACGCAGCACCTTATGACAACGACAAGATAGACAAGGCTTTTGTTGAAGTGTTCATGACTCTAGCATTTCTAAAACTAATCTTGTAACTTGAAATCTGATTGACACCGAGTTCACTTTTAGATGTACAGTTTCGTAAAACTTCAAGAGTTTTTCCTTGAAGAAGAGAACATATAATAAGGGGACTGCCAGTGAACTTATAATAAGGCTGATATAACTTTCATATTCCTTTCGAAAGAATTACAACAGAGAGCGTTGCCTTACAATGGATATCGACAACTTCTAATGCATATATATGATTTTAATTTATTCTTAAGAAGGATTGATGAAAGAATGAGAGCAAATAGAACACTTGAGGTAACTATTGCTCATAGCAAGAACCTGGTTCATCTGGGGCAGCTCGGCCGCCTCCGCTTAATGGACCAGAAGCCACTCCTCTTTGATTCAATAGGCATCTGAAATACGCCAACCTGCGAGCAGCTTGTTCTGGATTCTTGGCAATGTTGTCATAAGCGGTCCATAGCCTCTCTTTTGTGAGTTAACCAGCAATGACAAACAAGAAATGTTATATGTTAGGAGGCTATATATCCTCTTCCGGAATCATATATGGCAACACGTCATAACTCCAAGTACACATGAAAGAAACAAGAAGCAACGATAGAGAAAAAAGCTTTAGTTCATCTAGTAATCTGGCGTATGTGCCATGTGAACTATATTATGTCAAAGCTAGTAAGTCGGTATATTGTCTCGACCAAGCTTGTGCACACCTAGATTAATTCTACGAGGCACCTTGCTACCACCCTCCAGCACAAGTACATGATAATTCTGTCCGCCAAAAGCTAGGACAAATGGAAAGAAATCACCTAGTGTTTTTGCATCCGCCAGTAAGTTAGGACATCATGAACCTTCTAAGAAGATCTAAAGCTAGTAATGGACAAAGATTAGATAGTTTACATGAGACTTTGATGTCTTCACCACTTCCCGTCCAAGCTACCTTTTCAACCAAATACTTGACGAGTTGTGAATCCTTCACTTGACATGCTAGAAAAAACTGACTACTACTTCCAACAAATCTAGCTTTGCTATGCCATTGTTTCATATGTGTCCATGAATGATGTATTACATTAGGAGGAAAGGACCGAATACACATAAGTGACTCTTCCGACTCTTATGTGGACCATATGGAAAGAAAGAAAAGAAATCCAAGGGTGTTTAAAACACGAAAAATGCTTCTGGTCAGAACAAAGGAACTTTTTGATGTTATTGTAAATATTATGGAGCACCGATGAGATTCAAATAAGTATATAGATGATTGGTCGCTCATTGTAGAGGTTGGTACTTTTAATCTAATTCACATTCCCTACCTAATGTATACACCTTGCATGCGGGATCTTTTCACATCAAAGACAAATATATTCCAGGAAGACAGATTCAATAAGAGAGGAAAAAGACTACCTGCAGCTGCTGCAGCACGAGGCCATATGGTTGTTTCGATGTTTGATCCATCAATATGCTCACCCCACATACAAACTTCACCCCCGATAACCAGCCGTTGTTGTTCAGGCTTTGTAATATTAGTTAGTGGCTCATTTGAATAGAAATTCTGCCATGTGGTATCAATATGGTCCAAATACCACTTGTCCTGGTTGCTAACAATGCACCGCAATCCAGCTGCAGTTACTTGCTGCGCAACACCGCCACCAAGCCTGCCATATATAATACAAGCACAAGTTTAGTCCATCAACTGGTTTTAGGAAAAGTTTTGCAAACGACTGGGTAACACCTTATTGCTCACTTTTTGTATCCCAGACCTCACTTGTGGGATTACACTAGGTATGTTATCATGAACTTCACAAAACTGCGACATACCCAGTGTAGTCAGACAAAGTGGGGTTCATGGAGGGTAGAGCGTACGCTGACCTTACCCCTACCTCAGAGGTAGAGAGGTTGTTTTCGAAAGACCCACTGCCCAACGACAAATAATCCAACGCAATCCCGAAAAAGAAATTTAACAGAAGTATAAGAAATAGCAGATAGAAACAGAACCGTAACTACAACAAAAATAATATGATAATCGAAGTATAAGAAACAATAGATAGTGACAGAAAATGAAGGCAAGAAACTACAAGAGCAATACTATAACTACTAGTATGGACGGATATCAAGACGACAAACTGCTACCTGCTAACCTTCTACCCTATTCCTGGGTTAGTCTTCATACTCATCACGGATAAGAATAACGGAAATGAAAAAAGAAAACAGATATATAAACTAATATGGACCTTCCAGCTTATACCACACGACAAGAGGACGTACCAGTTGTGTACTATTGTTTTTGGGCTCAACTTATTTCCAAAATTATTGAATGTCTCTTCCCTGCAAATTTGAATATGATAAGTTAAAAATCAGTTACTGTTAGAAAATCTCGTAATGGAAGTCCTTCCTACCAGTTGATAATTTCGTATCCATGGGATAAAGCTATCTTCTGTGCTCGCAAGACAAAGTACTCATAAGCACTGGTTCCATTCAACCGGTGTTGCTTCAACCTGTCAAATAGAACATGCTTATTACTTTAATGGGCAGAAAAACTTGTCAAAGGGATATTGAGAGAAGAAAATTCTACATTATCCGAATGGAATACAAAGTTCATTAGCAAAAGCATTGAAGAAATTTAAATCATAGAGAAGGCAAATTTTTTACCACTTGCTTATACGAGGAGTTAACGTCCAGCAACCTGCAGGAAACAAACAATTCCACGTTTCAGTAAACATTACCTTCAAGTTGCTGAAAGTTAAAGTCAGAAACAGTACAAGAAGAAAATATCAGTACCCGAGACACCCGAGTAAGATAGATTGAAACTAAAGTGAATGCCTAATACAAAAATATATGTGTCTAGTATATTGACAAAGGCACATGAAGATGTATTATTACTTCAGTAGATAGGTACCTTTTGTAATAATTTCTTATGCGTTTCACACGTCAAATTCATGCAGCTACAGAATTTGGAAAGACTTGGTAAATTAATGCACTAAAGGATTTAAAGTTATGTGGTCGTTGGTCGATCATTGCTACATTCTTTGTCATGTTAATACTCTACATTGTAGAAGACCACCTTCAATTAGCTCACGCATATAAGCAACACGATGAATAAAGAAGCTGAATTCAGAGTGCTGTGCAGAGAAATGCTTTGGAGCCTGGTAGAGTATATTAGTCAACAAAATACTCGGGAGAAAGATCATAACATCCATTGCATTTTGCATTTTGCATCTTGCATGGCGCACATAAATATTTTTCCCATGCTCCACGTTTTTGAAAATTCACAAACAAAGATTAATTTGTGTTCTAACAGAATCAATTGAGCTCCAAAATAGATAAACATCCTTCGCACTTTCACTATCAAATGCAACAGCATGCTTTTATGTTCACACTAAATGAACTCATACATCAGAGGATAATATTTCTTGAAACAAAAATGATAGTCAGTACTTACTTGTATCCACTTCATCACCTCCTAGATGAACAAATTTGTACTTAAATATCTTGCTAAAATCTGAAATACAGAAAAGTTCCCAAACCATGAATGGATTATTATTTTGACTCACGAGGGTCGTAGAGTGACATGCAACTGAGATTTACCTGAGAGAATCCCATCTATTAATTTGAAAGTGAAATCACTGCTCACATCAAGTGGTTCTTGACAGTTTTTTGACGGCCATAAAGAAGGATAACCAATACCCCTGAAATCGAACAATTGTTAGATTGGTTAAATGGGAAGCCCGGTGCACTAAGCTCCCGCTATGTATGGAGTTCCGGGGAAGGGATGGCCCACAAGGGTCTATTGGTTAAATAGGAACTAATATCCAAATAGAATGTCTCTCCATACCAAGATTTAGCATGTCCTGGAACGTCTAATTCAGCTAATACATTGATTCCACGCCTTCCTGCATATCTGCAACTCTTAAATGTTTACATGGATCAGCAAAACATCATTTACACATCAAAAGCCAAGGAAAGAAGAATGAAAAGCGTGAAAGAAATAACTTGCCTCACAATCTCTGAAGCATCAGCTACAGTATACCTCTCTGAACTTGAGTAAGCCCACTCCACAGTTTCGGAAATGAAGGTATCTCAAGTGGGAATGATTGTGTATCTACAATGTGCCAGTGAAGCACATTCTGAATAAAGAATATTGTGAGGATCAAAGTCTTGACAATCAATAAGAAGTAAGATGTAGGCATTTAATTCCACGAAGTGCTGCCAACAGGCATCGGAAAGTTTCTAGTGACATCATCAATTTGCTGATTCAATAAGAACTGGAATAAATAGTCGAGTCCTGTTGCCATTTATGTGTGAGAGGAAGGGTGATATTTAGCAGGTGTGTAGTCTCTTACTCTTCAGTGTGTATTACTAGTCTAATTTGCTTTGAATCTTTCTATTTTATTGTCATATTATTCTTGCAATTATGCTTTGGAAACTTGTCTTTTGAGCCGAGGATTTACCGAAAACAGTCTCTCTACCTCACAAAGGTAGGGTAAGGTCTGCCACATCCTATCCTCCGGTCCCTCCCAAAAGTTACTAAAATTGGTCTCTATCAACATTGCACAGCACTTGCAAGTTTCCAAG